>WSYQ01001538.1:0-24535 GCA_011426435.1 Lysiphlebus fabarum
TTTTTTTTTAATCATTAAAAGGCGGAGCCACTAACTTGTGCTGCTTCATACTGCGCATTTTATGTTGGTTATTTTTATTTTATACTTTTTTCTATTACTGACAACTATTTTATTTATTTATTTTGTGACTGATTAATAAAAATTAATGAGATTCTAATTATAATAATTATATAAAATTATATATAGTTATTATATTAATTATTGTTATTTTAAATAACTTTGGAAAATATTTTCTCAACAAATGAAAGAAAGTTGTGGAATTTAGGTTTAGAGGTTATACATTATTGTTATCAAAGTAAGAGAAGAAAAACAATGTTTATTTTCTAATGTATTTTTATATTTAAACTGACATAAAAAAAATAATAACAATTGTCAATAGTAAAACTAATTAATTTTAAATAATTCAAGGTTAAAAAAAAGAATATGTATCCAATGCACAACGAATGCATAATCACTTGGTCTTTAAATGTAATAAATGTCCAGAAAGTGTCAAACAATTTTTAAGTAGTGAACCAACTAGTCAAATTGACATATCTGATACAAATAGAATACATATATATATATATATATATATATATATATACACAAATACATAAATATAAAAAAACATTCACTCTAGAGGTAAATGTTTATAAATTAATAATAAAATTCTTTTGCAATAATAATTTATTTGAATATAATTTTTAACTCATGTAAAATAAAGAATAACCTTTTATTAATTAATATACATTCACATTAAGTATAAAATAAAATATTTGAAATTACCCGCGCAAACGGTGATTGGCTCTAGTAAGCTCCGCCTTTTTTAGTTAAAAATGATTTTTTACCGGTAAAAAATCCGGTTGAAAATGCTAAAAATATAAAACACCGGTAAATTAACAACCCTAATGATGATACCTATATATTAACATAAGAATTGAACCGTAATCTACGATTACAAATGTAAATAAATAAAGCTGTTAAAAATATTCTTTATTTATTATTAAAATTAGCTATGAATGTTGGAGCTCTTCATGGACATGCTCGTCTAATAAATGAAAATGAAAATATTGAAAATAGAATACAAAGAATCAATAATATAAGGAGAAATAATGCAATTCGTCAAATGTAAAATCCATTCGACATATTGCATGATAGAACATTTTTTAACCGTTTCAGATATTCAGAGTATACCTAATTAATAATGAAACGTATAACATTTTTAATATCCTTTATAAATCCTTTTTAATAGGCTTCCAAAACAAGATGTGTTGTGGTTGTTTGAACGAGTGGAATCACATCTTCCTGACAAATTGATCGATTTTGATTTTTTTTTTTTTTTATTGAAAATTTTCTTCTTCATAGATAATATTTTGATTATTCGTTCTTCTTTTGAAAGGAAAAAAAAAATGAAAATCGATTAATTATTCAATTTTTAATATTAACTTTTCATATGAATTTTTATTAAACAATTTATATTGTTAATAATTTAATGAAGTTACAATTTAATTTTTAATATTAATCTTCAATTAACAATTTGTATTGTTGTTATTTTTCAACTAAAAATCTTTTTTTTCTCATAAATAATAAAGTTTGTATCCATTCTCTTTAAACAATAAAAAAAAATCAAAATCGATTAATTATTGAATTTGCAATTCATTTTTAATATTGATTTTCAATAAACGATTTATATTGTTGTTATTTTTAAATGAAAATTTTCTTTCCCATAGATAATATTTTGATTATTCGTTCTTATTTAAAAAAAAAAAAAAGCAAAAATCGATTAACTATTCAATTTTTAATATTAACTTTTAATATGAATTTTTATTAAACAATTTATATTGTTGTTATTTTTCAACTAAAAATCTTTTTTTTCTCATAAATAATAAAGTTTGTATCCATTCTCTTCAAACAAAAAAAAAAAAAAAACCATCAAAATCGATCAATTTTTGGAGTTATAATTTAATTTTTAATATTAACAATTTATATTGTTGTTATTTTTCAACAAAAATTTTTCTTTTTCTATAAATCATAAAGTTTGTATTTATCCTTTTTAAACAAAAAAAAAAAACAATCAATATCGATGAATAATTGAAATTATAATTTAATTTTTAATATAAATTTTTAATAAACAATTTATATTGTTGTTATTTTTCAAGTGAAAATTTTTTTTGTCCCAACTTTGTATTAGTAAGAATCGGGGCCTTTGAAACAAAAAAAAATTTTTGAAATCGATCGATTGTTAAAGTTTTTATTTATTTTTTGATAATAATTTTTTAATAACAAATTGTGTTTTGTTATTATTTTTTTGATAAAAAAATTATTTTTCCTGACAATATAATTGTGTGTACTTGTCTCTGAAACGAAAAAAAAAATTCTGAAATCGATTCATTATTGAAGCTACTATGCAATTGTTAATTTTATTTATTATAAATAATTTCTTTTATTAATAATCTTAGGTCATGGATGGATTGGACGCGAATAAAAATACAATTAAAATGAAATATCCATCCCGAGTTTTTTTTTCTTCTATCTTTACTTTTTATAATTCTGTCTTTGTTTTTGTTTTTTTTTTCTTTTATTTTTTTTTTTATCGATCGTGTGCGTGTTTTTTTTTTTTTTGACGTCATCAGATGAACCCCTACGCTAAGATAATAATTATCAAAACTTTAAAAATTAATAACTATTGAACGGTTAGTTTAAACAAAAAAATTCATTTGAAGTACCCCCCTTAAAAAAATTTAATTTACAATTTTTATTTTAAACTTTTTTTTCTATTTTAAAAAAGAAGCTCAAAATCAACGATTTTTTATTTATTTATTTTTTTTCACCCTTTTCCGGGGGGGGGTTGGAATTTTTTAAATAATTTTTTCGAAATTGTGAGGGTTGAATTAGTTTATAAAAGTTTTTTATTTATTTTTTTTTTTTAAATTTTGATTTAAAATGGATCTTTCCTGGATCAATCATTGTTCTAACAATATCTGGAGGATATTTAAGACTTGTTGATTTTGGTTTTAGTAAAAAAATTGGTCCAGATAAAACATGGACATTTGCTGGTACACCAGAATATATTGCACCAGAAATAATATTAAATAAACGACATGATAGATATATTATTTATATGAATTTTATATTATAAAAATTAATTAATTATATAATTTTTTAATTTAAATTTTAGAGCAGTCGATTATTGGACACTTGGAATATTGACACATGGATTTATAATTGATAAACCACCATTTAGACGATCAGATCATGTGACAACATATAATAAAATATTAAAAGGTATTGATATTGTTGGTGTACCACAAAGTGTTAATAAAAATGCTAATAATTCAAATAAAAAATTATTATGACATAATCCATTAGAAAGACTTGGTTATTTCATGTACAAGTTATTTTTATAAATTTCTATTTTCAAAAGCATTTGTGATGTAAATTAATTAATTCAATAAAGTAAATAATTCAATTTACAACAAAATAAATATATTTTATTCTTCTATTATTTTTTTTAGTATTTTTGAAATTTTTTTCTTTTTCATGATTATTAATTGTTGGTGTATTATTTTTATATGAAAAACTCATACGTGGTTTAGTACTTTATGGTGGATCATAATTTTATTTATTTATTTTGCCAGTTCAAGTAATCAGTTTACAAGCAATTATTGTATCATAAATATTTGTTTAAATATATTTTTATAATTATTTTTTAATTATCATATCTGATTTAAAATTTAAGTTATCAACAAGGAGATATCGTTCAGCAGCTCACTTATCTTCTGAGTCAATCCAACTTACCACAGATCTCAATATTACCGACTTGATTTTTGGTCAAAATGAACAAAAGAAAATCATTTAATATAGAAAATGTGTGTTTGGCAATGAGAGTGTAAGAAAATTTATGTTACGTAGAAAACATGTGTAATAGTCAGTGTCTAATAATTATCGTTTACTTGAAAAATTATAGACTTAAGAAAAAAACAATAATAATTTTTACTGACTTTCCAATATTTATTTGATAAAAAAACTTATAAATAAAACTCGTGATTCAATTATTTTGTTGGAAATATTTTATTGATTTGACCATATTTCGATTTGGAATTATACGATAACTATATTCTAGGGACATATAATATGTGTTATTGCCAATTCTTGTACATTGGAGCCGGGAAATATTGCCGCAAGCCATATGGTCACCGCTTAATCGAGGGGCACCACGGTATTCCGGTAACGTGCGCAATTTGTACCCATTTTTCTTTACAATGCGCAACACAAACATACTCATTATTTGAATAATTAAAATCTTAAAAAAATTATTTATCAGGGTACATTCTTCTTTCTAGCTATATATTAGTAATAAATGCATCAAAATGTACATAGTTTTTTTTTTTTAATAAATAAAAGCCTAAAAAAGAAGACAATTATTCGTCTAATTATTGTTTAAAACAAAATTTAATTAATCGCATTCTTTGTCTTAGCAATTTGTTAATTATAAATGCATGTAATAAATTATATAAAAAAATTTTTTGAATAAATAAATGCCCAAGAAAAAAGATGATTATTTGTTTGATAATTAATTCATTGTTTAAAAAATTATTCAAACAATTTTATTTGTTTTCCTAGTCAATTGTTGATTATAAATGAATTAGAAATTATCCAATCTGATTATTTACAGGAACAAATAGTTACAGAAGACGATGTAATCACATAAGAAACACTTACTGGTACAGTTGCTTTATGACAATTATTTATTCAATTTCATCCTTTTTTTTACCAAATAAATTTATTTAAAACTACATAAATAATTTTATTGATAAACAAATAGTTACGGAAGAAGATATAATTTTTAAAAAACCCAATTACTCGTTTATTTATTGTTCAAAAAATTATTTATTTAATTACATCTGTCTCTCGAGCCATTTGATCTTACAAATAAATTTCAAATGAATAATTGATAATTTTTAATGAATAAATAACTGAGGGAGAAGACGCGTTTTCATAAAATATAAAATTTATTTAATTGATTGGATTCTTTTTTTTTAGGCATTTGGTTTTAATAAATGAGTTTGAAATTACATAAATAAATATTTCAAACAAACAAGTGTCTACGTAAGTGTCTACATATTAGCATAGGTATATATTGATAATTTACAACGATCATACTTTTATACCAGTCAATATACCTTTTTTTAAATCAATATGAATTCTTTGATACTAAATACTGTTTACAATTTATTATCATTCATGATAATTATAGTTATCTCTGGTCTTGTTCACAAAGATTAGAATATTTTTTTTTGATTTTTATTTATACATTAGCTATAAGATTTTCGAGTATAAAATGCATAAAGTTACTAGGTAAGTATGTATATATAAAAGAATTACTCAAAAATAAGTTGAAAATATCGATTAAAAAAATTATTTTTTATTCATTAAAATAATTTTTAAATTTAAATTATACCCAGTGCTATAATGCATGTTTACTTTTCATTTTCTTTGTTATATTGAGTTTAATAAGATAAATACAATGTTTATCATTTCTATTAAACGATTTTAAATATTTATAAAAACTAGCAAGAAAAAATTATTAAAAAAAAACAAGGTTAGGGAATTCTTACAAATAAAAAATGGTACATATTGATCTTTCAAACATTTTTACAACAAAAAGAAAAAATAATAATCATATGTCAATAATACATTTGGAGATTTTCTGAATAATATACTGTATCTAAAAAACAAAACTTCACATAATTTTTCAACTCCTGTTATATTTCGCATAATCACAATTATTAGGTAATGATATTTGCGCGTCACAAGATATATTAAAGATAATCGCAGTACATTGTATTCATAATTATCAATTATAAGCTCACATGAAAAATTCGGTGGATTGACTGACATGCAGTCACGATGATGGACGATCTAAAACCGATATTTCTATTAGTCTTAAACCCCGTGTCGTCGGATCTGTTAATAACAAACCACGTGGTCGATAAATTCTGTCATTTTGTTCGCATATAAATTTTGATACTTTACGTAAGCATTTTTCATAATGTGTCTCCGTACAAATGTATATTAAGTAGCCAGTCAAACATGCTAAACATCCTTCACAATAAGTTGAACAACTTGCACGTTCAGCTTCAGCAAAGTAATTGTTTAACTGGTTAACGGTATACTCGAATGTCTCGAGTTCCAACTTGAAAAAAAAATACTTTTAATTTATTGTTATCATTATTTAAAAGTCAATTTCATAAGATTAATGAAGTATTTCGTATGTTATTAGCAGATGCACTGCAAAATATAACTAATGAGACAGTGTAGAATGTTTATCTTATTTGAAAAACAAATACTCACTCGGTCAGACAGCTCAGGTGGAAATCTCGTTTGGAATTTTACCATTGTCCCTTGGTTATAATCTCTTTGTACAAAAACTTTCATACAATTTGCTGGTGGTATACCCCCAGTTTGTCTACCAGGTCCAGCTGACATGTCATCCAAAGGTGTCAATGCAACATGATTTCCCTAGAAAAAAATAATAGGGTTTATTGGGTACCAAAGTTATAGCAATTCAGTTGATATTAAATATTATCTTGAGTAAATGTAACTATAGTCATTTCTCAAATATACATGGTTACTCGGATTTGATTTAACTTACGAGCGGCATTTCAGATTAATTCATGTAAAAATGAAAATGTAATTAACCCACGGAAGATCAACCGTTGCTTGCTCCGACGACTAGAAAGCATTAGTATAATTAAATTATTAGTTTCATTAAATACATATGCAAATTGTATTGATTTTTTAGTTTTATTTATTCTGACTTGTTGTATTGTTGAATTGAAATGAAATGAAGCTAAGAAAAAATAACGAATGGCAATCAAACTGTTTGGCAATCAATTAGATAGAAAAATAAAAATAACATTCTACATTGTCTATTACTTCTGATCAGAGATGTGCATATTGTGAGATTTTGGGTTGTTTACAATTATTCATGAATAAAACGTTTAATACGTATAAAACAGGATAAAACGGATAAAACCCAGGGTAGCTATTCTTGACTCGATTATCCGCAAGTTATCCCGAGCGACTGGGATAACTTTTTTGTCGCAAAACATGAAAATTTTAGCTTAATTTGTATCCTTCTCAATGGTTTACATCAAACGACTAAATCATTTTCAGGCGTTTTCATGTTATCCCGTGTAGGTGGGATAATCGAGTCAAGAATAGCTACCCAGGTGATTTCTCAGCAACTCAAACTTTCATGTATTAGGTGTGTTCGTTCACTATTCACATCATGAAGAATAGAGAACAGGAGGACGAACTTAAATGGGGCTATCGAGCCAAAAACGCTACCAAAAACTAATGGCTGAATTAGTTCAATTTTGGCCTGTAGATTGCTCTTTTGCAGCGCTTGCACCACTTTTAGTTGTAGTAGTACGCGTACGTGTGATAATCTATGAAATGGTATCTTTATATGTGTAAGTGCAATGTTTATATTTATTTTTATTTGTCATTGCTGATCATATCAATCTCTAAAGCATGATCTAAAGTTGGTGTTTTTTTTATTAATTGATCTAATATAATCATTAATTACAGGAAGAACACTACGTTGAATTAGAAAAGTTAGATGAAAGTATATTTACACATGATGTTCAAGAAACAAATAATTTTTTTGTATAGAAAAATATTAAAAAATTACTATTTCTAAAAATGATTTTTTAAATAATTGCTAAATAATTTATCTTGTTAATTAATAATTGAATAATAATTTAATTGATTAAAGAAAAAAAATTTAAAAAAAGTATACATGATTATAAAAAAAATAAAAAAAATCTAATTTATATTCCTTTCAAGGTTGATCATGATTCAATAATAAAAATGTTAATTAATTTATTTCATATCAAAGAAAAAATTTTTGATTGAAATTAATAAAAAAAATATATAATTTTTCGCAATGACTATACTCGTATAAACATGATAGTTATTTTTGGAATTAATTTTTTTTTATATGTTAATTCATGCTTTGAAGAAATGTTGACTCCAATATTAATAGTTCAGCATCTATTAAATAACAAAAATGAAGTAATTAAAAACCATATATATGCCATACCGAAAAATCATAGTAATTATTATTAATACAAGTAATACCTATAAATTATTTTCATAATTTATATTTTATTATTTTATTACTATGATAGTATATTATTAATATATTCAAAAATCTATGTACTAATTTTACCTTCATTATAACAAGACTGTCTATTTTGGAGTAATATCAAAAGTAATAACGAATCAATGTTATGTTGTTGACAATTTATTATTTATTTTTTAATTAAAAATTTTATTATTTTAATTTATTATTTTGCAAAAAAAAAAATGATTAAAATGATCACTCTATATATAAATTAATAATAAAAAACATTGATAAACAAACAACATTAGCAGCTGTCAGTTGGGTGGTCCAAGAGCGTTATTTCGCCCTCTTTATTTAATTTTTAAAACTAATTCACCACTTGATTTTTATACGCATTTTTAGCTTATGGAGTTCGTCCTCCTGTTCTCTATTCTTCATGATTCACATCGAGCATATGCACGGAGCGTATGCAAGGAAGCGCTAGAGTCGTGCGGGCATTTGAAGAAACTTTATTGATAAAATTTACTAACGCTTTGGATTCGGAAAGAAAAATAACAACACCATAACTAATTAGCAATTAATAATTATGAAAGACAGCAAAAGAACTGAAAAAAACAAATTACAATAAATAAATAGTAAATTTTATCAAAAAAGTTTCTTCAAATGCCCGCACGACTCTAGCGCTTCCTTGCATACGCTCCGTGCATACGCTCGGTGTAAATAGTGAATGAACACACCTTTTCTCATCTATGGTGAATTGAATTCACTTGTCAAACTCTGCTCAAGATTTCTCTAATTACAAACACTTGCCATTTAGGGGATATTCCGATATTCGAGACAACATGTTTTTTTATCGGTTTCTTATGGAAATTTGCTCAGGATTACGGAAAATACGGAAAAAATTCCTACGTATGCGCAAAAAGGTCAAATTTGCAATAAACCGTAAAAAAATCGGTCATTTTACGTCGTTTTGTGTAAGTGCGTCTTAATAATGATTAATAAAATTTTTTTATAACTTTGGTGATATAAAACTCGTCGAATATAACAAAAAAGTACGGTATAACATTTGCCTATCTCTAATATTTTTCGAGATATCATAACTCCAAAAAATTGAAAAAATTAAATTTTTTCATTTTTTATTTGTTTACAATATCTTAAGCTCATTAAATGAACAAAAAAAGTCTAATAAAATATTTTTCTATCGATAATATTCTCAAAGATATCATAACTTTTATATCATAAGAATTTCTTCATTTAATAAGCTTAAGATATTGCAAACAAAAAAAAATTAAAAAATTTAATTTTTTAAATTAAAAATATTAGAGATAGGCAAATGTTAGATTGAACTTTTTTGTTATATTCGACGAGTTTTATATCACCAAAGTCATAAAAAAATTTTATTATTCATTATTAAGACGCACTTACACAAAACGACGTAAAATGACCGATTTTTTACGGTTTATTGCAAATTTGACCTTTTTGCGCATTCGTAGGAATTTTTCCGTATTTTAATCGTAATCCTGAGCAAATATCTTATAAGAAACCGATAAAAAAACATGTCTCGGATATCGGAATCGTGCCGTTATTTATTTTGTGAACATATCTAATTATAAATTTTATTTCATATATTATATTATATTATATTATTTTCATCAGATTTTTTGGTAGAATATTATTTTTTTAATTGAACAATTAAATCAACAGTTTTGCGTTTTTTGTTGAAAACCTATATTTCTATATACGGTATAAGATTATAAATTTTTGTTTTGTTTTACTCTGTTAATAAAAAAAATAATAAAAAAAAAATTATACTTGACCCCGCGTAGTTTTTTCCTCAATTAAAAATTAAATTTTAAGTCAACATTATTCAATCTCATGTATAACGGGGCCAAGTATAATTTTATTTTTTTATTATTATTTTTTTTTTTTTTTCAACAATTTAGATTTAAACTAAATTTAACTACATGTATCGAAAATAAAATTTCTTCGTTGGTTTTGATTGTATCATATGATTTTTTATATCATAAAATTAATTAATGGCAAAACAAGTTACATTACAAATTGACTACAATAATTAATTCGAATACTTGACGCTTTTCTTTGTACAAAATACTTGTTTTTTGTTTTTAGTTACATATCACATCTTTTTTTAAAATTTTTTTTTATATCAAACACAATTCATACGTCATTAAGTTTAATATTAATTTATAATTATTTTACCGGTGAATCATTTATTATTGATGTGTTTATTATTTTTATAACACAATATTGCACAATAATCATATATTTATATGTCAACTCTACAAGGCAGCTAAATAAGCGACAACAGAGAAAAAAAAAAAAAAATTTGTAATCTTATACCGTATTACCAACATAGCGGAAGAAATCTGGGTTTTCAGCAAAAAACGCAAAACTGTTAATTTAATTGTTCAATTAAAAAAATAATATTCTACCAAAAAATCTGATTTTTTTTTTAAAAAAAAGCTTGACATCGATTTATGGGATCATTACAAGACCCCATATTTTTTAATTGATTTTTAATTGACTACCATGCCTCTTGACTAGTAATAATACAAATGTAAATATAAATATGATTGAAAGGTATAAATATCTAACAAAAAACAAAAAACAAGTATTTTGTACAAAAAAAAGAGTCAAGTACTCAAACTTGTAGTCAATTTGTAATGTAACTTGTTTTGCCATTAATTAATCTGAAATGTTAAAAAAAAAAAAATTATACTTGACCCTGCGTAGTTTTTCCTAAATTAAAAATAAAATTTTAAGCCAACATTATTCAATCTTATGTTTAGCAGGGTCAAGTATAATTTTTTTTTTTTTTAACATTTTAGATTAATTAATGGCAAAACAAGTTACATTACAAATTGACTACAATTTCGAGTACTTGACTCTTTTTTTTGTACAAAATACTTATTATATCATATCATTAATTAATCTAAAATGTTAAAAAAAAAAAAAATAAAAAAAAAAAATTATACTTGACCCTGCTAAACATAAGATTGAATAATGTTGGCTTAAAATTTTATTTTTAATTTAGAAAAAACTACGCAGGGTCAAGTATAATTTTTTTTTTTATTATTTTTTTTTTTTTAACATTTTAGATTAATTAATGGCAAAACAAGTTACATTACAAATTGACTACAATTTCGAGTACTTGACTCTTTTTTTTGTACAAAATACTTGTTTTTTGTTTTTTGTTAGATATCACATCTTTTTGTAAAGTTTTTCTTGAAACATACACAATTTATATATCAAGTTTAATTTTTATTTATAATTATTTTACCGGTGTATCATTTGATGTTTATTATTTTTAATATACAATATTGCAATATTTATCATATATTCATATGTCAACTCTGCAGTGCAGCCAACAAAAATGAGCAAGTGAGAAAAGTAAAAAAAAAAAAAAATTTTATAATCTTATACCGTACTACCAACTTAACAAAATCAGAAATCTGGTTTTTCAGCCAAAAAATCGCAACCGTTAATTTGATTGTTCAATAAAAAAAAAATAAGCCACTAAAAAATCTGATTTTTTTTTTAAAAAAAAGCTTGACATCGATTTATGGGATCATTACAAAGCCTCATATTTTTTAATTAAATCCATCATATTTTAATTAAATTTCTAAAAATTGGAGACGGAAGGGGGCAAAATATTTGATGTATAATAAGGCACGGTAGTTACTCTTACACACACATATAAATTTCCTTTCTCATACTTGACTCGAGGCACTACCGTGCCTCTTGATATACACTAATACTATAGTAGTCAATATTTCAATCAGTAGCAGCACAAAAATCTTGGGGACCCGGACATAAAATATAACGTTACGGTATATAGCGTTTTTAAGCACAAATATTCTACCTTGGTTTCGGAAAACAACCTTAATTTGATTGTTCAATAAAAAAAAAAATAAGCCACTAAAAAATCTGATCTAAGAAATCTGACTAAAAAAAAGCTTGACATCGATTTATGGGATCATTACAAAGCCTCATATTTTTTAATTGAATCCATCATATTTTAATTAAATTTCTAAAAGTTGGAGACGGAAGGGGGCAAAATATTTGATGTATAATAAGGCACGGTAGTTACTTTTACACACACATATATATTTCTTTTCTCATACTTGACTCGAGGCACTACCGTGCCTCTTGATTATTGGATTTTTAATATCAATAATAATATAAAATAAATATTAATAATATATTAATAATTAATAATGATATTGATTTATTTATATAAATTATTGAAAGATAATTATAAATTTATAAATAATATAACAACGACAGTACACAAGCAAACAGTCTATCATATAGATGCAACATAGAAATACGCTTGGACGCTGGTGCGTCGTCTCTACTTTTTTTCACATCACTCTCAAACATGACGACGGTCTATCATGACGACGCTCGAGCGTTACATGTATTTTTTTACCCCGTAGCGAATGAAAAGAAGTTTCACTTCAAAAAGCAATTTAATATATTTATATTTTTTTTTAATTCTCGATAATATTTCTTGATCATATTTCAAACAGGTAGCTTGATCAAATCCATTCTTGATCAAGACTTCATCGAAGTAAAAGTATTGAATTTATTATTTTTTTTTTAAAGATAAAGTAGAGCTAGCCGTATCCGAAATTGATGATGAAAATAATAACAAATTTATTTCTTTAAATTTTATTAACTACCTGGTCAGGATAGTATCAGAGAATTTCTACTTTATCCTGAATAGAAGTAGCCTAATTCAATCTGGATCAAGACTTGATCATGAAAAAATTATTTGAAAAAAATAAATTTAGTACTTTAACTTTTATCAAGTTCTGATACAGAATGGATTCTTTTTAAAGATAGTATCAACATACCCTGATGCTATCCTGAACAGCCAATACCAAATTATAATTTTGATATACATATACAAAAAGATATTATTAAAACATGAATAATTAAATAAAAAAAACTATCGATACAGTCAGGGTTACCATGCGTCCTGATTTTGAATGGCCGTCCTGATACGGTCCTGATTTTTTGGATTCGGTGCAATGTTTTTGAATTTTTTTAATTAAAATGTTTGTCTCAGAGAGTAAACTTTTTATTCTGTTGAGAACTCTGAAGTTATCATTTATTGCCAACTCGGAAACGAAAATTATCTGAAATGTACGCAAGAAGACTAGAGATACAGGAGGAGTAACTCCCCTCGAATATGTCAGACAATTCACGTGAGGCTAGTGGCTGTCAAAGCGAAGTTAGCGTACAGCATGGTTCAGCGCATTGATGTATGTATGTATGTATGTATGTGTAAGCTGCGCATTAAAAATAAGAAATAAATATACAATACGCTGAACCATGCTGTACGCTAAATTCGCTTTGACAGCTACTAGCCTCACGGGAATTGGCTGAAAGATATTACATGCATTGAGATAGGGAGTTACTCCTCCTGTATCTCTAGTCTTCTTGAATGTACGACACCAATATTATCGGATATATAGCCAACATAATAAAACTTATAAAAATTAGCCGGGATATTTAAAACTTTCGAGGAAATCATTTATTTGATAGTCTTTTTACAAGTTCGTCTCCTTCCTCACGTATTTGCTTGTACAAAAATAAATTTTTAGGCATTTAATAAAATATTAAAGAACAAATAGTTGAGAAAATAGATGCAGCCAGAGAAATATTTTATCCAGCAATAATTGTTTAATAAATTATCTTTTTTAAAATCCATCTTATTCCTTAGCTATTTGTTTATTTAAAAATAATTTCCAGGCATTTATTTATTGAAAAAATAAATAACAAATAGCTAAGGAAATAGATGTGGTCAAATAATTTAACCAATAATTATTTAATAAACTGTCTTTTTTTTTTTTTAATCCGCCTCATTTTTTTTTCTTAGCTACCTGTATATATTATATTCTCTATATGATACATAATATCCATTTTTTTCTCAATTTTATTTCTACTTTTGAAAATTATGTTTAAAGTTTAAAAAGCGGAATTTATGGAATTGCTCCTGTATTAATTTTGTTCTTATTATCATTTTTGAGAAGCTGGGAAAGTTTTACTCTATAAATAACTGTTGGGTTCTTTGTAAAAACGGCTAGGATAAAAAAAAACCCAAGAAAAATATGCAAAAATTTATCTATGTGAGAATTTTGAGTTAAATTTTTTTTTTTTTTGTAGAATTATTATAAGCCGCATAGGAAAATGGTCCCGTGGCACCCCACACAGAGGTCAAGGATTATCTTTGATTTTGGCCTTCCTACGATTCGTAGTGTTTCTTATAAATATGCCTAGTTTAACCAAATTTATAATAAATAACTAAGTTTATTTTAGCCTAATTTTTTTTTTTAAGTTTTTTTAAATTAATTTCAAATTTCACCCAGGCTTAGCACTACCCAGCTATATGAAGTATATGTATTCATATAAATATATGCATAAGAAATAAATATCTATCATGAAAAAAATATAAATTTATAAAACAAGGACAATGTCATAAATTTAAATATAAATATATCTAAATATGTAGGTAAAAATAAATCTATATGGAACTTAGCTGTTTTCACCAATCGCGCGTATAAAATTCCCCCTTATCTATTCTTTAGCCTATACAAGTAACTTAGCTGTATGCTTTTCCTACACAGGAGTAATAAAAAGTATCCCCTTTATCGATTCCTTAGCCTATGTACATAACTCAGCTAAATCCTCATCTTTCACAAGGGTTATAAAAATGACCCTTTTTTTATCTATTCCTTAGCCTATATACATAAATTAGCTATATGCTACCCCTACACAGGGGTAATAAGAATAAAACTCAGAAAAGAAACTTAGAAAAAAAAAAAAAATTAATTGCCAAAATAAACTAAGTCTTTTATAAACTTGGTAAAACTAGGCATATTTATAAAAAGCACTGCATATATCAACCCCCTCGAAGGGTGTCAAGTCAAAGTTTTTCAAAATTCAATATTTTTTTTTTTGGAGCTATAGATAAAGCGCGTGGCAACCCAACGTATATTTATGTTATTTAAATATAAAGCTATAGAAACTTTACAAAAAGATGTGATATCTAACAAAAAACAAAAATTAAAATTTTATGTACAAAAAAAAGTGTCAAGTATTCGAAATGTAATGTAATTCATTTTGCTAATAATTAATTTTTCTTATATAGATACATTTACAATATATAACATATGATACTATAGAAAAACTAAAGAAGAAAATTTATTTTTGATTCATGTAAGTTTAAATTGTTGAATGAAAAAAAAAAAAAAATTATACTTGACCCCGCTTTATATAAGATTGAATAATATTGGCTTAAAATTTAACTACGCGGGGTTAAGTATAATTTTTTTTTTTTTTTTATTTAACAATTTAAACTTACATGAATCAAAAATAAATTTTCTTCTTTGGTTTTTCTATATAGTATCATATGTTGTATTGTATATGTATCTATATATGAAAAATTAATTAATAGCCAAATCAATTACAGCACATTTCAAATACTTGACACTTTTTTTTGTACATAAAATTTTAATTTTTGTTAGATTTTATAATAAACAAATAGCTGAAGAAAGAGATATACTTAGGAAACGATAATTTCATTAAAATCAATTTAATTCATTTGTTCAAATAAAAAATATCTTTTTTTGAGTGCATCTTATTTCGTAGCTATTTGTTCATTAAAGAATAATTTGAAGGCATTTATTCATTTATTTAAAAAAAATAAAAAGTAAATAATCGTTCTTAGAGTCCAATTAGAGCCTCGCAGTGAGAGTTATAGAAGGGGAATTTTTTCATCATAAACACTCGCTAGTCATCTCGTATTTAGTTTTTTTTTTAATGATCTTACCCCCTGGGACCCCTGAAATCTTTTCAACCCCAAAAACATAAAAAAAACACCCTCCCCGTTGAAACAGTATTACAATTAAAAAATGCAATTTCAAGTCCCATTTTATCGGATTATACTCAACAAATATTGATAAATACATCGGTTGTTACTTCAAGTTGTGATATATGAAGAGAGAGAATATTACAGTTTGAAGGCATAAAATGCCTTTTTAACGTTGTTTTGTGTAAAGATTGTTTATTATTAATTGATAAACAATTTTGATGATGATATCGATTAAAACTTCTTAACTACTTATGACAAATATTTTTCATAACATCTATTAAGGATACCGACGTAAATTGAATCCGTTTTATATTAAGCAGTATTAACTTGAAATTATGTAGTACACTGAAAAATAGGTTTTATAACAAAAATTAGATAGTAGCTTTGTATATTGATATCAAAAATCCAATCATTTATACCGCAAGAGGATTAGCATGAATTGTCACTCGATTTATATGTGTGTCTATTAATGGTCTATAATTTTTAGGATTAACTGGCAGTTTTTCGAGTTGTTCAAGAGTATCATGGCCATCAATTAATCTGCAAAGAAAAAAAAAAAAAACAATGGTGAAATTTTGTAAGAAAGTAACATACACTAACATATTATTCATTTATAATATATGGTCTTAAATGAATAACCGAGTACTTTACTATATCTTATTATATCTTACTTTCCAAAAAGTGTGTATTTTAGATCCAAATGGGGCTGAGGTGCATATGTGAAAAAAAATTGACTTCCATTTGTGTTTGGTCCGTTGTTTGCCATTGATACAAGCCCTCGCGCGTTGTGTTTTAGATTCTCCTTGAATTCATCTTCAAATTTTCCGTCCCAAATAGATGTGCCACCTTTGCCGGTTGATGTAGGATCACCAGTTTGTACGATAAAACCTTTTATATTACGGAGAAATTTGCAATTGTTGTAGTAACCACTTGCACAGAGGGCTAAAAAATTCTGTAAATTTGTTTGATTTCAAAGACGTGATTAGAACTCCAGAAACTGTGATTCAATCGTATAATGTGTTTCACGCATTACCTCGCAGGTTTTCGGACATAATTCACAAAATAATTCAATTTTGATATCCCCCAGATCCGTATGTAATGTAACACTCTGTGAAAAAAACTTTAACTGTAATAATTTTAATTGTTTCGACGATGAAAATGTTGAAACTTGTTTTATAGATTTATAAACTATACAAACCATTTTACTATGTTCTAAATGTTAATAAAGACGGCGTTCCGCGGCTCCCATTCCGTTCGAACTTCAAGATGGCGACGAAAAAAATGAAAAATGTAAGGATCAAGGATATTAAAAGTTACTAAAGGTAAGGATATTAAAAGTTACTAAAATATCACTAGCATATTGAATGCCACAGCTGTTATTTGTTGATAGTTTGAAACATGTTTGTTAATAGATATATGATATATAGAGTTGTTAATTTATTTATTTTAATTGTTATCAAAACTATTAATATTGTTAAATATTTAAAAGTACGATAAAAAATGTCTGAAAAAACATTATCTTCTGTCACACATGCTGTGTTATATGATGAACATGATAAACCAATGATAATAAACAATCAAATATACCAAATAAACAATATATATAATCAATATAATACAATATATCAAATAAACAATCAAAAATAATTATTAATAATGATCTGAAAGATTTATAAAAATTTAAAATATTAAATATTACAATTTTTTTCCAGGTCCAAGTCGGGGATATTCCGATATCCGAGACAACATGTTTTTGTATCGGTTTCTTATAGGGGATTTGCTCAGGATTACGGGAAAAATACGGAAAAAATTCCTACGAATGCGCAAAGTGGTCAAATTTGCAATAAACCGTCAAAAATCGGTCATTTTACGTCGTTTTGTGTAAGTGCGACTTAATAATGAATGATAAAATTTTTTTATGACTTTGGTGATATAAAACTCGTCGAATATAACAAAACAGTTCGATATAACATTTCTACGGAAGCCGGGTGGGGACATGCTTTCTCTGCTTGCCAGCTCGTCGCGCTAGCAAGCAGAAAAATCAGAGGAAGCAGAGAAAGAAGCAGGAACTATATTCTCCCGTATAATAAAGACGTATATCATATATTTTTCATATCATACATACGCCCTTATACTATAATAATTTGAGTTTATCGGCCGGGAAGGGACATGCACGTCTTCCTGCCTACTCTGCTTGCTTTCTCTGCTTGCTTGCACAGAACGAATGGAATGAACCGAGCAAAAAAATATATAGTATAATATTTTTGTTTTTAATTTAGTCAGCTGTCATATACACACCAATACCATGAAGGTCTACATAAAAATAAATAAATAAACTGCATGTGTGACTAATACTTACAACATGGATTGCTTCAAATTTCTTTGTTTCTTTTTTTTAAATATTCATGTTTAATAAACAATTTGAAATTTGTTACTCTAAAAAAATAAATAATGGATTCATTAATACATTTAGTAAGTAATACACTGAGTTTTATAAAAACATAATCTTTCTTTCTATATACGTTTTCTTAAATTGGCCTTAATTATTTTATGAATATTACTGAAACGTTAGTACTTTTTTTTTTTGTTACAAATGCAGATCGCTGAAATCACAGTGCAACATGATGGTGAAGTACTTCAAGTGCCTCAACACCGTAAACATGACTTCTTTAAGGTCTTTTGCTCCTGACACGATTGGAATGACATACAACAAATCTGATGGATCCTCAGCACTTGTACCGCTTGGAAATGATAAATTTTATATACTTCAAAGAGTTAAAACCTGTTTTATTTTATTTTATTACTATTAAACGAGAAAAATATGGCATAAAGAATATTTTCAAAAACAATAATAATATAACTATAATATAAAAAAAAAAGGAAGAGCAGATTATTACAACTAGCAATTATTTTTATGTATTTTTAAATAAAATTGATTAATAAAAACCAATAAAAATTCATATTTTATTTATTGTTATAGTCAACCAAATTATTTACAATTATCTTCATTATATATCATGGACGTACAGTCTATTTAAAACTATCTTTTTTTCTGATTTTCATGTCATTGAAGTTCAATTAGTTTTCTTGAACGTTTAATTTTATCCTAGAATAATTAATAATAATTTATATTGACTGACGAATGATTTTTTTTTTATATAATTGATTAAATATATTTTACCTGTTCTTGCAATTTACTTGCTACTTCTGTATTACTTGGAGTAGGTTCTGTGTTATTTTGTGGACTATAAACATCACCGTTGATGGTCCTGAAATATTTTCAACTGTTGAACTCGTTTAGCTTTCATATAGACATTTGATAAGTTTTTGGCTTTTTCAACCCTATGACACAGCTACAACTTTTCCTACTTTTTTATGAAAGACCATAATTTTAATTATACTTATTATACTTAAATATATGTATTATATATACAATTGTAAAGAAATTCTCTCATTTTAACTTTCTAGTTTAAAAGAAATTACCACAAATTATTATTTATGAGTTTTTTAACTTCTAAAATTATTCTTCTGTATTTGAATCAGTATTATTTTGATTTTTTTCAATAATGTCAAGAATTTGTATGTCATTTGCAAAAGCTTCTTCATCATTTGATGCCTGACTCAAATCTGGAAGTAATAAAGTAACAATATTTGTTGATAACCATAACCTTTTCCATGGTAAAAACGAATCCGTGTGTTTTTAATCAAAATTGGATCCTCACCACAGCTCGAATGGATGCCTTGAATGATAGGTTTAAAAATTTTAATAACATTTAGATAATGAAAAAAACTTACAGAATTTGTTTTAAAATTTTATTTATTACTTTTATGCATATGGTCACTGACAGCTGGTGAATTTTCCATATCAACATTCTCGTACTCAGTGAGGCCTTCAAAAAAGATGAAAAAAAAACAATTAAGTAAAAACACAACAAGTATAAAAGAAATAATGTTGCAAGCATTTTAAAGTGTTTATATATGATTGAGAAAAAATATATTTTGTAATAAATAATAATTAAAGCATTTTATTTACTTGCAGGGTAATCCATTATTGTTTGTTTACTTTATTTATATGTTTATTTACAAATTGATCAGATGTTGCATTTAATAATTATCAATCATTAATTATCAATTTTTATAATTTATTTTGTTGAATATTTGAGTAACATGTTTACTTGTTAGATATGACAGCTGACTAAATTAAAAATATGTATTATACTATATATTTTTCTGCTCGGTTCATTCCGTTCGTTCCGTGCAAGCAAGCAGGAAAGCAAGCAGAGAAAGCCAGCAAGCAGAAAAAGCAAGCAAGAAACGCGGCGAGCAAGCAGGTAGGCAGGAAAGCGCGCATGTCCCCACCCGGCTTCCGTACATTTCCCTATCTCTAATATTTTTCATAATATCATAGCTCCAAAAAATTGAAAAAATGAAATTTTTTCATTATTTTTTTTTTTTGTTTGCAATATCTTTAGCTCATTAAATGAAGAAAAAAAGTCTAATAAAATATTTTTCTATCTATAATATTCTCAAAGATATCATAACTTCTTTTTTTATTTTTTAAAATGATTAAAAAATTCCCTAGCTACATCCTTTTTCCCTAAGCTACCTCCCTGACCTTACAAATTAAATTCGTTAGCTACTTTCTTGTCTTTAGCAAATGCCTGACCCTTCTCACATCCTATAAAAAAAATTTCTTTAGCTATTTCCTTGGCCTTAGCTGCATCCTTTTCCTTAATATTTTCTTGGCCTTAGCAAATCTTTGTCCTTACTATTTTCTTGGCCTCAGCAAATGTTTGATCCTTCTCACATCCTATCAAAAAAATTCTCTAGCTATTTTCTTGGCCTTAGCAAATCTTTGTTCTTACTATTTTCGTGGCCTTAGCAAATGCCTGATCCTTCTCACATCCTATAAAAAAAATTCTCTAGTTATTTTCTTGGCCTTAGCAAATCCTTGTCCTTACTATTTTCTTGACCTTAGCAAATCCTTGTCCTGACTATTTGCTTGGCCTCAGCAAATGCCTGATCCTTTTCACATCCAATAAAAAAATTCCCTAGCGATTTTCTTGGCCTCAGCAAATGCCTAATCCTTCTCACATCCTTACAAAAATATCTCTAGCTACCTCTTTAGCTTCCTTCCCACTTCTCACATTCCCTAAAAAAGTTTTAATCATTTTATTACTTTTGAATAAATTTTGTGGCATTCTAGATTTTTTGAAACTACCAACTGGCGATTTGCAAGTAGGTTTGAAGATTATACCTTTCGAAATTTTTACTCCAGAATCGGAGAGAATTTCGGAACATCTTCTCCTTCGCAAAAAGCAAAAGCAGGAAGAGGAGTCAGGAGAGGATGATTTTGAAGGAGAAAATGAGGATGAGGATGCAGATGAGAATGAATTGTTTGTAGCATAAATGAGTTTGAATGTATGTGTGAATAATTATGACAATATGTATAAATGAGAGTATGAATGATGTATGAATGTATATGTATAAATATTTTAGTCGACTTTCTTTTTTCATTCAATGAGCTTAAAATATTGCAAACAAAAATAAAAAAATAATGAAAAAATTTAATTTTTTCAATTTTTTGGAGCTCTGATATTTTGAAAAATATTAAAGATAGGGAAATGTTATATTGAACTGTTTTGTTATATTCGACGAGTTTTATATCACCAAAGTCATACAAAATTTTTATTATTCATTATTAAGACGCACTTACACAAAACGACGTAAAATGACCGATTTTTGACGGTTTATTGCAAATTTGACCACTTTGCGCATTCGTAGGAATATTTTCCGTATTTTTCCCGTAATCCTGAGCAAATTTCCTATAAGAAACCGATAAAAAAACATGTAGTCTCGGATATCGGAATCGTGCCTATAAGTCGACAAAATTTTTAATAATTATTTTAAATCAATTAAGTAAATTAAATATTGTCAAATTTGACAGATGTCATATGAGATTGTTTGTAAACAAGAAAAAAAATCAGGTCTACCACAACAAAATATCAAAAAATTTCCAAGCTCCGCCTTTTTGAAGTTCGAACGGAATGGCAGCCGCGGAACACCGTCTAGCTTTTTTCCGTACTGTAGAAACTAACTTTGGTAAATTTGACATTAACTGAACATTCATTGACTGAAAGTTGAGTTCATAAGGACTCCCAGGGTTATTAAAATGGAGGGTTTTTGAGTTGTTTACAATTATCTATGGATAAAACGTTTAAAACGTTCAAAACAGGATAAAACGAATAAAACCCACCTGATCTCTCGTAGGCTCGAACTTTCCCTCTTACCGACTATACCTACTCCTAACCTGTCAAACAATTGTTGTTTATTTAATAAACATTAATAATAACAAGTTTATAAAATTTATAAACAAAATATTTATATCATTTATTTATGAACAAATTTGATGATCATATATTTGAAAAAAAACGTATTAATGACAACAAATACTTATTATTTCATAAACATAACACATTAATCCAATATAATGAGCTCCAATAAAAGAAAACATGTAAGTGTTGACATATTTTTATGTAAATTAATAGTTTTTTAAATAAATTATTTTAATCATAATATTATTTTAAGGATAAAATCTCAAATGCTTCAGCTTGTAAAAAAGCTATACACACTCAATTGAATGACGTGACATTGAGATGGGATGAGGATCCCAATTTGGCATTGAGAAAAAAAAAAAATTTATTTAGGTTCGTTTGTTTGTTTTGGTGGCAGTTCCCAATTTCGCAACTAGACGGCGACGTTTTATACAAATGGATAAATTTACGGATGTTTTAAACATAGTTTAAAACATTATACAATAACAACCCTGAGGACTCCTAAGAGTTTCTCGCAGTGTGGGTACGCAGACGATTTTTGAGTTTAATACTTTCATACCAGTATTATACCATTATGGCGGTATAAAACCGGTATAAAAGTATAAAACGCAGGGACGCCCTCTATGGCATCAGAATTTTATACCAAACAAGCATACAGCTCTCAACTCTCGAATTCTCGTTAATATAAATGATTGAATAAATGAACATTATAATATTACAAGGTTAACGACCAAAATAAACGATATTTATCGTTACATTTTTAATAATTTAATATTGAAATACTGAAGCTTCTATTTAACAAAACAATAAAAACCAAATATCTAAAGGGTGATATTTTACCCAGTGTTATTTTTTCAATAAATTGTCTTTTATTCACAGCATCTTTCCCCTCAGTTACTTGTAACTTTAAAAATTATTTTCAAGCTTTTTATTAATTATATATTGAAAAACAATTAGCTACCTCTAATGGATGTAGCTGAGGAAAAGGATGCAATCAAATGAATATTTAACTTAGCAATAATTGTTCAAAAACTCTCAAAAACTAAAAAAGAGAGTACATTTGCCCAATTTATGTAGTTCAATAATAAAAATATAATAGATTAGTAAATGTAATGATCATGATTTATTTGATTACCAAATGATAATGAGAAATGGAAAAAAAAAAAAACAATTCACTTAAAATGGTGTATAATCTCTTATATAAAAATTCTCATAGATGGCATTACTAAAGTGGTATGAGAGTATGAAACTCGAATGGTATTATACCGAGGTTGACGACCGGTATATTACCATGGCATTAAAGCAGCCCAACACTGTTCTTTCGTCTTCTTGGTAGCGATGTACAAATACTGGTATTTTATTTTTGATACCAAATACAGTACAAAATACAGTATTGATACGGTAATTAAGAGGCACGGTAGTGCCTCGAGTCAAGTATGAGAAAGGAAATATATATGTGTGTGTAAGAGTAACTACCGTGCCTTATTATACACGACACATTGGTGACCCCTTCCGTCCCCAATTATTTATGAATCAATTAAAATATGATGGAATCAATTAAAAAATACGGGGTTTTGTAATGATCCCATAAATCAATGTCAAGCTTTTTTTTAAAAAAAAAATCAGATTTTTTAGTGGCTTATTTTTTTTTTTATTGAACAATCAAATTAACGGTTGCGATTTTTTGGCTGAAAAACCAGATTTCTGATTTTGTTAAGTTGGTAGTACAGTATAAGATTATAAATTTTTTTTTTTTTTAACTTTTCTCACTTGCTCATTTTTGTTGGCTGCACTGCAGAGTTGACATATGAATATATGATAAATATTGCAATATTGTATATTAAAAATAATAAACATCAAATGATACACCGGTAAAATAATTATAAATAAAAATTAAACTTGATATATAAATTGTGTATGTTTCAAGAAAAACTTTACAAAAAGATGTGATATCTAACAAAAAACAAAAAACAAGTATTTTGTACAAAAAAAAGAGTCAAGTACTCGAAATTGTAGTCAATTTGTAATGTAACTTGTTTTGCCATTAATTAATCTAAAATGTTAAAAAAAAAAAAAATAATAAAAAAAAAAAAATTATACTTGACCCTGCTAAACATAAGATTGAATAATGTTGGCTTAAAATTTTATTTTTAATTTAGGAAAAACTACGCAGGGTCAAGTATA
>WSYQ01001539.1:0-53412 GCA_011426435.1 Lysiphlebus fabarum
GATAACTACCGTGCCTTATTATACACGACACATTGGTGACCCCTTCCGTCCCCAATTATTTATGAATCAATTAAAATATGATGGAATCAATTAAAAAATACGGGGTTTTGTAATGATCCCATAAATCAATGTCAAGCTTTTTTTTAAAAAAAAAATCAGATTTTTTAGTGGCTTATTTTTTTTTTTATTGAACAATCAAATTAACGGTTGCGATTTTTTGGCTGAAAAACCAGATTTCTGATTTTGTTAAGTTGGTAGTACAGTATAAGATTATAAATTTTTTTTTTTTTTTAACTTTTCTCACTTGCTCATTTTTGTTGGCTGCACTGCAGAGTTGACATATGAATATATGATAAATATTGCAATATTGTATATTAAAAATAATAAACATCAAATGATACACCGGTAAAATAATTATAAATAAAAATTAAACTTGATATATAAATTGTGTATGTTTCAAGAAAAACTTTACAAAAAGATGTGATATCTAACAAAAAACAAAAAACAAGTATTTTGTACAAAAAAAAGAGTCAAGTACTCGAAATTGTAGTCAATTTGTAATGTAACTTGTTTTGCCATTAATTAATCTAAAATGTTAAAAAAAAAAAATAATAAAAAAAAAATTATACTTGACCCTGCTAAACATAAGATTGAATAATGTTGGCTTAAAATTTTATTTTTAATTTAGGAAAAACTACGCAGGGTCAAGTATAATTTTTTTTTTTTATTATTTTTTTTTTTTTAACATTTTAGATTAATTAATGGCAAAACAAGTTACATTACAAATTGACTACAATTTCGAGTACTTGACTCTTTTTTTTGTACAAAATACTTGTTTTTTGTTTTTTGTTAGATAATTAATAACTGACTGGTCAGTAACAACAGCAAATGATAAACAAAACAAAAAACAAACATCAAGTTTGTTTATTTAAAAAAAAAAAAAGTATGTATACTGAATATTTAATAACTGGCATTGCCAATTATTGCTAGCTAATTAAACGGAAAAGTAAGTTCATGTTCGTGTTGAATAAATATATTTATTATTTATCCAATAACATTACTTATTTCTAGTGAATTAATATGTGATAACATATATGATAATATAGATACTTCTCTGTATCAACACTAAAATATAAATTATAAAAAATATAAGAAATATAAAATATAATAAAGTAGAATATATATTTTCTATAAATATTATAAACAAAACAAAAAGCATAGTATTATTTTATTATTTAATAAAAAGACTGGTCTTTGTATTATAATACGTTTTTTTTATGAATTTTAAATCTAGAAAATGGAGGTCAAAAACTGCTCGTTACTTGACGGAATTCGAGTATTATCGGATATTATTGTTTTTTTTTTACCAAGCAGAATGCTTGGCCTGCAACCGGCCTTCTTGATCAGTGCTGCCAACCATACCATAATTATCCTCAAATGTCTGGATACCAACTACTATAATGACCACGATGGTAGATGGTATCACATCGTATATGAATTTGAACAAAAAAAGATACAAAAAAAATTTTTTCTTTAAAAAAATACAAAAACATGAAACATGAGCTTAGAAAAGATTGTCATTTTGAACCACTTGTGCTACGAAAGTTTTTTGACTGAAGATGGTGATCTTATATGATCTGATCGTCTCTATCACTTGTGTAAATATTCATGTAGTATTATTATTTCTTTTTATTTTTATTTTTTTATTATAAAAAGGAGAATGAAGCCTGTCTACGAGACATTTGATTGGATGTTATTTAACATTGTTATAACAATAATTTATTCATTTTTGTTTAATTTCTTATTTTTTCATTTTGTTTATCCGTTGCTATGAAAATTTATTTATTTATTTATCCTGTTTACTCGTTGTTATGTGTACCCGTTGTTATTTACATTTATTTATTTATTATTTTGTTTACAAATGGATATTTCTTTAATAAAGGAAATTAATAGAGGAAATTTAGTTATTTTAAAAATTATATGTTATACATGTGGACATGTTGTTAATATCATTTTTTTTTATTCATGTGATTTTAAATTGTTAGTTCTGAGTGAAATTTAAGTCCAATCATTAAATTCAATTAGAATATTTTTTTTATTATTGTAGAGCGAAAAATATTGAATACGTATTTTTTTTTCAAAATTTTTTGACTTATGACTTTAAATTTTGGTTTTTGATGGATTTTTTCTAAAACTAGAAGTTTGTGTATGCTTATTATTGGAAAACTATTCATGTTATCAAAAAAACTCAAGACACAAAAAAGTTTCATTATTATTTATAGTTTAAAACAAAATTTTTTAGAAAATTTTTTGAACAATATTTATGGTATAATTTGTTAAATAAACAATCGAAATTTTTTTTCAATTGAAAAAAAAAAATGGGTCCAAGTTGGGAAAAAAAATTTTAATTTTTCTAATGTAGCTAAAATAAACTAAGTTTCTATAATTAATTCTTAGCGAAATATCAATTCCTTAGCCTATATAGATGTAATTGAGCTGTTTTTATCAACCACGCACATGTAATCAAAATTCCCCCTTCAACTAAATACAGTTAAACTAATATTTTTGCCAAATATTGAAAGAGCTGAAAATATATTGAAAGATATTCTTTCATGTTTTTATATTTTTTTAGTGCGTACAAAAATTGCATGTAAAAATTGATTATATAATGAATGATAATAACCTGTGTTCTATGGCTTTTCATTTTTTAATATTTTATCGGTACTATACGTTACAAGTGGCTTATTATAGTTGTGTACACGGAGGTGAATGAGGAGTATAAACTTTGGCTTTTTACTGAATTGAAGCATATCCGTGTAGGAATCCCCAAGACTCACAACACGACTATCCATTGTTCTATTAATGGCACCCAATAAATGATAGCCAAGCATGGGCCATCAGTGGTACATACTCTGCCAACGACTGGCCCATTATTTTACTGTCAATGCATGGTTTTAATTCATGGCTAAGCTATAGCTGATTCTTAGATGGCCAATGATTGGCGACGAAGCAATGGCCATTTAAGTACCGCCAAAGCTTGGACAATCATTGACCATTTATGAATCAGCCATGGCTTGGGCAGTCATTGGCAACCAAGTAATGGATATTCATGAATCAGCCGATGATTTCCCAGACAAAATGAACATTTGGTGTTCAGCGCATATGGTAACCCTTCCTTAGCACTATCTACGAACCACGCATGGGTAATAAAAAATTACCCGCAATTATATTCCTTAGCATTTATATTTCTTAGCAATTATATGTACTTTGGCAGTATCTACTAACCACTAGTCAAATTAAAAGAGCCATTACGAATATGGCAGAAAGCCATGATCTGTAGTAATCCATGACCCTCACCGCTGGGTGCGTTGGGCCTGAAATCTAAAAAGCGGGGAAAGAGCAAATTTAGAATGAAAAATGTTTTACATTTACTTTAGACATATGTATATACGCACACTCATATAGGGCATACACACTACATGCAAGAAGACTAGAAATACAGGAGGACTAACTCCTTATCTCGCCTTTATATGAAATCCGCATTGGTATATGGTCGCCGCTTAATCGAGGAGCACTATGGTATTCAGGTAATGTGTGCAATCCGTACCACTTTTATTTTACAATGCGCAATCCAAACATACTCATTATTTAAATAATTAAGATTTTAGGAAAATTATTTCAGGGTACATCCTTCTTTCTAGCTATATATTTGTAATCAATGCATCAAAATTTACATAAATTATTTTTTTTGATAAACAGATGGCTAAGAAAGAACAAAATTGTATGTCTAATTATTGTCTAAAAAATAATTAAATCAATTGGATTTTTCGTCTTAGCGATTTATTAATTATAAATTTATGTAATAAATTACATGAAAAAATTTTTTAAATAAACAAATGCCTAAGAAAAAGATGTATTAGAAAAAAGACAATTATTTGTTCAATAATTAATTTATTGTTCAAAAAAATATTTATTGTTGATTATAAATGAATTGGAAATTATCTGAATTGATTATTTATGTAAACAAATAGTTACGGAATAAGAGATAATCAGAAAAAAGACAATTATTGGTACAATTACTCTATGAAAATTATTTATTCAATTCCATCCTTCTTTCTAGCTGTTTTCACTGAATAAATTCATATAAAACTACATAGAAAATTTTGTACTACAAATTTATTTATGTAACCTTCAATGTGATCTTTTCATAAATAAATTTCTGAAAAGTATTTTTAACCAAACAATTGGCTAAGAAAAGAGATGTACTCAGAAAAAGACAATTACTTGAGGTCGAAAGTAAAGATAATTTCCCGTTATTATATTTTTGATTTTTTGGGCTTAAGGTCGAAAGTAAAAAGCAAAGGTGGACCAAGTTTAGGTCCGAAAGGGCGCCCATCTACCTATACTTAAAAAAAAAATTTTTAGTGCATTAATAAAAAAATATTTATTAATAACAACCCTCGAGTTAAAATCAGAAAATACCCCCATCACAACAGTAAACTACGATTTCGACATTTTTTAAAATTCTGATTTTTTTTTACTGTGAATATTATTGCACAAGGTCAGTTTAATTTCCAAGTTTCACCATGGATAATGATAGGTTCATCATGAAAAAAGTTTTTTTCTATTTGAAAATTCCTCAAATAATCAAATTTTTTAAGGCTGAATGTCAATTCCAAGGTAGGACGACTCTTTGGGTTTTTCAAATATTATGATAAGTGATAAGTGCAAGACTGTACTTCTGATAGTAATAATATTAATAAACCTAAATGATTAAAACCAAAAAAATTGATATAATCAATAATTTCTTTACCATTACGAATAATAAATATATATATATTAAAAACTATAAAAATATAACATAAAATATATTTTATTAATATTTAGAAATACAATTTTAATTATCAATTATTCAAATATACCTATACAGACATATTCGCATATAAACTACTTGGACTGGTAAGTGTGTGTGTGTGGTTGCAATAAATGAAACAGACCAAAAAAAATAGAGAAGAAAGATCACTGTTGCCATGTTTACATTTCGTGCGCCATGTTCGACAACCGATGAGTGATAATTTTTGTATGATTTAATTAATAACATTTACAATTCGTGATAGAAATTGATAATTTTTTTTTTATAATTTTCGTAATTTAAAGAAGTATAAGCTGTAGTAAAATAAAGATTTTCTGTGAGAGCGTTTTTTCAATAGAAGGGAAAACGTTCCGGTACTCCCTATGCTTGTGTGTTAAAAAGCTAAATTGTTGTCAACTTTGACACTAATTATCTCAGTTAAAACGTGATAGAAAATTACAAAAAAAATTTGATAAAATAGATCTTTATTTCACTTAAAAAATGAGCCCACTTTGATAAAAATCTGTGAGAGGGAATTTTTCTTTAATATTTTGACATTCAGCCTTAAGATATTGCAAAAAAAAAAAAAAAATAATGAAAAAATTTAATTTTTTCAATTTTTTGGAGTTATGATATTTTGAAAAATATTAGAGATAGGAAAATGTTATATTGAACTGTTTTGTTATATTCGACGAGTTTTATATCACCAAAGTCATAAAAAAATTTTATTATTCATTATTAAGACGCACTGACACAAAACGACGTAAAATGACCGATTTTTGACGGTTTAATGCAAATTTGACCACTTTGCGCATTCGTAGGAATTTTTTCCGTATTTTTCCCGTAATCCTGAGCAAATTAACATAATTTATTATTATTATTTTGTGTACCATTTATATATTTTTCAGATTATTATGCCTACTATTTTTGTGTTTAAATGTTTTTATTCAAAATAAGAACATTCCTACGGAACACTATAGTTCGGGAGCCCATCGTTCTTTTACTTACCTCATCGCATCATGACTTGAAATAGGTTAATTCGACTTGTCTGGGCGAGTACAATAAGCAGTTTCAGTGGCCGACCATTTGGGTGGAAAGACAAGTGGCGGCCAACGGTCAAACTGAATTTACCCCATCGCATCACGATTTGAAATAGGTCCAATCGATTGGTATTGTTTCCCTGATTATAAAAATAACAATGGCCGACCATTTAGGTGGAAAGACAAGTGGCGGCCAACGGTCAAACTGAACTTACCCCATCGCATCACGATTTGATATAGGTCCAATCGATTGATATTGATGCCCTGAATATGAAAATAACAATGGCCGACCATTTGGGTGGAAAATTTTTGATGGCCGACCGAAAATACTTCAAAATTTAAAAAAAAAAAAGTTTTTTGGTTGGCCATCAAAAATTTGCCACTTAAATGGTCGGCCATTGTTATTTTTATATTCAGGGCATCAATACCAATCGATTGGGCCTATTTCCACTCGTGATGCGATGAGGTAAGTTTATTTACTTCATCCACCCACTTTGACCGTTGGCCGCCACTTGTCTTTCCACCCAAATGGTCGGCCACTGAAACAGCTTATTGTACTCACCAAGACAAGTCGAATTAACCTATTTCAAATCGTGATGCGATGAGGTAAGTAAAAGCACGATGGGCTCCCTAACTACTATTGGTGCGACGTAGCACTTGACAAGATTTTTGTTTTTCCAACTTAAACATCTTTTTTTTAGCTACAACTTGTCTTTTTTCATTATCGAACAGAAATTGATTGTGTTACCATTTATTTTTTGTTAAAATCAATTTTCAAGTAATTTATTTTCTAAAATTCAAATAAAAAGAGCTGCAGCTGAGAATAAAAATATTCTACAAAATAATTGCTTGCGGTTATGATTTTACCAAAAATTACATCTTTCGTTTAACTAAAGCTATTTTTTTTATTTTATCATTAAAAAAACAAATTAATGAGAAAAATACATTGATTTCATAATAAATAATACAAAAAATAATTTAAATTAATTAAAGTAAAATTTATTATACGTTACTCGTGAGTTTTCGGCTGTGTAGTTCAATCAAGTGCCATATGCAGCGCTTAACGCGCAAAAGAGATTGAAGGATCGAGTAAAAGTTGAGAGGAACGCAGATAGCACGAGAGAACTACTCAAATAAGTCACGTTATGTCGATATGAGGTAAAATCAAGGAGATTAAAAATAATAAAACGAGACGCGACAGCGCCTTGCTATATAGTTTCATAAATTTGAGATAATTTTTTTTTATGGGTAAATGACTAAAATTGTGTAAACCTAAATCAATACATCGATATAATTTTATTAGATTAATTAGATATTAAATTTATATCTTTATATTTTTCTTATGAGTTTCTCAGTAGAAAATTTATCGAACTAAATGAAAAATAACTGCATTTTCGCCTTAAGGCTGAATGTCAAAATATTAAAGAAAAATTCCTTCTCACAGATTTTGATCAAAGTGGGCTTATTTTTTAAGTGAAATAAAGATCTATTTTATCAAATTTTTTTTGTAATTTTCTATCACGTTTTAACTGAGATAATTAGTGTCCAAGTTGACAACAATTTAGCTTTTTAACACACAAGCATAGGGAGTACCGGAACGTTTTCCCTTCTATTGAAAAAACGCTCTCACAGAATATCTTTATTTTACTACAGCTTATACTTCTTTAAATTACGAAAATTATAAAAAAAAAATTATCAATTTCTATCACGAATTGTAAATGTTATTAATTAAATCATACAAAAATTATCACTCATCGGTTGTCGAACATGGCGCACGAAATGTAAACATGGCAACAGTGATCTTTCTTCCCTATTTTTTTTGGTCTGTTTCATTTATTGCAATCACACACACACACACACTTACCAGTCCAAGTAGTTTATATGCGAATATGTCTGTATAGGTATATTTGAATAATTGATAATTAAAATTGTATTTTTAAATATTAATAAAATATATTTTATGTTATATTTTTATAGTTTTTAATATATATATATTTATTATTCGTAATGGTAAAGAAATTATTGATTATATCAATTTTTTTGGTTTTAATCATTTAGGTTTATTAATATTATTACTATCAGAAGTACAGTCTTGCACTTATCACTTATCATAATATTTGAAAAACCCAAAGAGTCGTCCTACCTTGGAATTGACATTCAGCCTTAAAAAATTTGATTATTTGAGGAATTTTCAAATAGAAAAAAACTTTTTTCATGATGAACCTATCATTATCCATGGTGAAACTTGGAAATTAAACTGACCTTGTGCAATAATATTCACAGTAAAAAAAAATCAGAATTTTAAAAAATGTCGAAATCGTAGTTTACTGTTGTGATGGGGGTATTTTCTGATTTTAACTCGAGGGTTGTTATTAATAAATATTTTTTTATTAATGCACTAAAAATTTTTTTTTTAAGTATAGGTAGATGGGCGCCCTTTCGGACCTAAACTTGGTCCACCTTTGCTTTTTACTTTCGACCTTAAGCCCAAAAAATCAAAAATATAATAACGGGAAATTATCTTTACTTTCGACCTCAAGTAATTGTCTTTTTCTGAGTACATCTCTTTTCTTAGCCAATTGTTTGGTTAAAAATACTTTTCAGAAATTTATTTATGAAAAGATCACATTGAAGGTTACATAAATAAATTTGTAGTACAAAATTTTCTATGTAGTTTTATATGAATTTATTCAGTGAAAACAGCTAGAAAGAAGGATGGAATTGAATAAATAATTTTCATAGAGTAATTGTACCAATAATTGTCTTTTTTCTGATTATCTCTTATTCCGTAACTATTTGTTTACATAAATAATCAATTCAGATAATTTCCAATTCATTTATAATCAACAATAAATATTTTTTTGAACAATAAATTAATTATTGAACAAATAATTGTCTTTTTTCTAATACATCTTTTTCTTAGGCATTTGTTTATTTAAAAAATTTTTTCATGTAATTTATTACATAAATTTATAATTAATAAATCGCTAAGACGAAAAATCCAATTGATTTAATTATTTTTTAGACAATAATTAGACATACAATTTTCTTCTTTCTTAGCCATCTGTTTATCAAAAAAAATAATTTATGTAAATTTTGATGCATTGATTACAAATATATAGCTAGAAAGAAGGATGTACCCTGAAATAATTTTCCTAAAATCTTAATTATTTAAATAATGAGTATGTTTGGATTGCGCATTGTAAAATAAAAGTGGTACGGATTGCACACATTACCTGAATACCGTAGTGCTCCTCGATTAAGCGGCGACCATATACCAATGCGGATTTCATATAAAGGCGAGATAAGGAGTTAGTCCTCCTGTATTTCTAGTCTTCTTGCATGTAGTGTGTATGCCCTATATGAGTGTGCGTATATACATATGTCTAAAGTAAATGTAAAACATTTTTCATTCTAAATTTGCTCTTTCCCCGCTTTTTAGATTTCAGGCCCAACGCACCCAGCGGTGAGGGTCATGGATTACTACAGATCATGGCTTTCTGCCATATTCGTAATGGCTCTTTTAATTTGACTAGTGGTTAGTAGATACTGCCAAAGTACATATAATTGCTAAGAAATATAAATGCTAAGGAATATAATTGCGGGTAATTTTTTATTACCCATGCGTGGTTCGTAGATAGTGCTAAGGAAGGGTTACCATATGCGCTGAACACCAAATGTTCATTTTGTCTGGGAAATCATCGGCTGATTCATGAATATCCATTACTTGGTTGCCAATGACTGCCCAAGCCATGGCTGATTCATAAATGGTCAATGATTGTCCAAGCTTTGGCGGTACTTAAATGGCCATTGCTTCGTCGCCAATCATTGGCCATCTAAGAATCAGCTATAGCTTAGCCATGAATTAAAACCATGCATTGACAGTAAAATAATGGGCCAGTCGTTGGCAGAGTATGTACCACTGATGGCCCATGCTTGGCTATCATTTATTGGGTGCCATTAATAGAACAATGGATAGTCGTGTTGTGAGTCTTGGGGATTCCTACACGGATATGCTTCAATTCAGTAAAAAGCCAAAGTTTATACTCCTCATTCACCTCCGTGTACACAACTATAATAAGCCACTTGTAACGTATAGTACCGATAAAATATTAAAAAATAAAAAGCCATAGAACACAGGTTATTATCATTCATTATATAATCAATTTTTACATGCAATTTTTGTACGCACTAAAAAAATATAAAAACATGAAAGAATATCTTTCAATATATTTTCAGCTCTTTCAATATTTGGCAAAAATATTAGTTTAACTGTATTTAGTTAAATTTAGATAAAAAAAATATTGTACTTGATACTCGATAGTCGATATACCGGCTGGCACGAGTTCGTTTCTAAGCCGGATTAAAATAAAAAAAAAAATGCGACTTCGTTCCTGAAACAATATAGTTAAGTTACGTATATAGGCTAAGAAATAGATAAAGAGGGTAATTTATCTATGTAGCTAAGAAAAATATAGTTAAGTTATGTAATAGGCTTAAGACTAGATGAAGGGGGAATTTTGATTACATGTGCGTGGTTGATAAAAACAGCTCAATTACATCTATATAGGCTAAGGAATTGATATTTCGCTAAGAATTAATTATAGAAACTTAGTTTATTTTAGCTACATTAGAAAAATTAAAATTTTTTTTCCCAACTTGGACCCATTTTTTTTTTTCAATTGAAAAAAAATTTCGATTGTTTATTTAACAAATTATACCATAAATATTGTTCAAAAAATTTTCTAAAAAATTTTGTTTTAAACTATAAATAATAATGAAACTTTTTTGTGTCTTGAGTTTTTTTGATAACATGAATAGTTTTCCAATAATAAGCATACACAAACTTCTAGTTTTAGAAAAAATCCATCAAAAACCAAAATTTAAAGTCATAAGTCAAAAAATTTTGAAAAAAAAATACGTATTCAATATTTTTCGCTCTACAATAATAAAAAAAATATTCTAATTGAATTTAATGATTGGACTTAAATTTCACTCAGAACTAACAATTTAAAATCACATGAATAAAAAAAAATGATATTAACAACATGTCCACATGTATAACATATAATTTTTAAAATAACTAAATTTCCTCTATTAATTTCCTTTATTAAAGAAATATCCATTTGTAAACAAAATAATAAATAAATAAATGTAAATAACAACGGGTACACATAACAACGAGTAAACAGGATAAATAAATAAATAAATTTTCATAGCAACGGATAAACAAAATGAAAAAATAAGAAATTAAACAAAAATGAATAAATTATTGTTATAACAATGTTAAATAACATCCAATCAAATGTCTCGTAGACAGGCTTCATTCTCCTTTTTATAATAAAAAAATAAAAATAAAAAGAAATAATAATACTACATGAATATTTACACAAGTGATAGAGACGATCAGATCATATAAGATCACCATCTTCAGTCAAAAAACTTTCGTAGCACAAGTGGTTCAAAATGACAATCTTTTCTAAGCTCATGTTTCATGTTTTTGTATTTTTTTAAAGAAAAAATTTTTTTTGTATCTTTTTTTGTTCAAATTCATATACGATGTGATACCATCTACCATCGTGGTCATTATAGTAGTTGGTATCCAGACATTTGAGGATAATTATGGTATGGTTGGCAGCACTGATCAAGAAGGCCGGTTGCAGGCCAAGCATTCTGCTTGGTAAAAAAAAAACAATAATATCCGATAATACTCGAATTCCGTCAAGTAACGAGCAGTTTTTGACCTCCATTTTCTAGATTTAAAATTCATAAAAAAAACGTATTATAATACAAAGACCAGTCTTTTTATTAAATAATAAAATAATACTATGCTTTTTGTTTTGTTTATAATATTTATAGAAAATATATATTCTACTTTATTATATTTTATATTTCTTATATTTTTTATAATTTATATTTTAGTGTTGATACAGAGAAGTATCTATATTATCATATATGTTATCACATATTAATTCACTAGAAATAAGTAATGTTATTGGATAAATAATAAATATATTTATTCAACACGAACATGAACTTACTTTTCCGTTTAATTAGCTAGCAATAATTGGCAATGCCAGTTATTAAATATTCAGTATACATACTTTTTTTTTTTTTAAATAAACAAACTTGATGTTTGTTTTTTGTTTTGTTTATCATTTGCTGTTGTTACTGACCAGTCAGTTATTAATTATTCTTATTATTATTATTACTTTAAAACAATTTCACCGATAGAGTGTGCGACATGCAACAATAAACCAATCAAACGTCTTTTCTGTGTAGCAATTTTTTAATTGGTTGGCCAACAGAATGCTCAACAATAGAATGAATCAAGACACAAACGACCAAAAAGTACCTCCAAAACAAAAGTCGTACTTTTGTACCTCGCGCAAGAAAAAAGTACGTCAGAAGGTATAAAAGTACCTCCTGTGGCAACCCTGCTTCTTTATAAGACTGTCACTTTCGTAAACAATCCCAAACTCGGTTTCTTAAGTGAATAGCACCCCAGGTGTGCTTCTTGAACACTTTCAAATTTTAATATATTTACTCGTTTTATCGACCATTATATCCAGATGGAATTAATTTTTTTGCATCAACACCAATACTGACATATCTAAGTGAAACAGAAGATTCATGTCATCTCAAAAAAAAAGAACGACCTAACAAAATAAAATTAACGCATTTAAAGTTAGGTATAAGTAAAACACGAAAACTGACGTGATTTTTTCCCCAAAATGATTATCATTTACTGAATTTATTTTTATTTTTTATAAACATTTAATGATTCAATACTTGAATACTTTGTTGTTTTCTTTGTCATTAATAACTGTTCTTTCGTTTTTCATTAATTTTCTGGTTTACCATTTGGCCTTCGGGTATCTTCAAAGAGACGCTCAATCGCTATGTCCGCCTGCGAAGCCGTTGATCTTTAAGACAAGAGGTAAGTGACTACGTGCTTCAAAAATTTCAGCATTATTACTTTGTTTGATATAGGTATATTTCTTAGATTTCTTATAATTTTTTGTCAACTGTATCTCACAAGTCACTTAGTTATTCATCCTCACAGAAATATTTTATAAAACTTCATTAAAAAAAAAACTTTTATAAAACTTGTTTTATAAAAGCATTTTGTAAAATTTGGAATTGTTTTTTTTGATAAATATTTTTGGATGATTAAGGTTTCCCGGCCAACACGATTTTTTTTACAGTTATTGAAGAAAATTTGCTTAAAATTACGCGAAAAATAGGGAAAACGAATGCGCCAAGTCATTGAATTTGCAATTGAATGTCATAAAATAGCCATTTTACGTCAATTTGTGTAAGTACGTCTCAAAAACGAATAATAAATTTTTTTTCTTAGCTACATCCTTTTCCTTAGCCACCTCTCAATAACGAATAATAAAATTTTTTTCTTACTTTGTCGATATAAAACTCGTCAAATAAAATAAAATATTTCTCTATCTCTAATATTTTTAAATAACTCCAAAAAAATTAGAAAAATTACTGTCAAGTTCATCAACTAAAAAAAAAAAAGTCTAATAAAATATTTTTTTATCTTTAACATTTTTTAAGATATCATACTTTTTAAAAAAAAAAAATGTTTGCAATATGTTAAGTTCATCAAAAAAAAAAAAAAAGTTTGTATTACTTTCCTTAGCTACATTTTTTTCCTTGGCTATATCCTTATTCTTAAGTATTTCCTTTTCCTTTGCAACATTCCTATGATTTCTTCACTTTTTTTACCTTTCCTTAGCAGCTTACTTAACCTACCTGATTAATCTCCTTTGGCCCGGAAATTGTAATCGTGCCGATTTGCCTCCCATAAGCAACGAATCTTTGATGATATATTCTATAAAAATGTATATAAGAACATAACTTTCTCAATTTAATTGGCTATTTTATGACATTCAATTGCAAATTTAACGACTTGGCGCATTCGTTTTCCTTATTTTTACCGTAATACTAAGCAAATGTCCTTCAATAACCGTAAAAAAACGTGTTGGCCGGAAATTATCTATTTTTTTGTTTTAATCGTTCTGTAGCAACAATTTTCATACAAATCAATAATAAATGTGATCATAATTAATATCTTCATATAGATATACAAACTGATACAATTACCGACAAAACGCTACAGAATCCTTTTTATTTCAGAAAGATAAAAATAACTTAATTGCTCGAAGTTTTGTTTATTAAAAATGAGAAATATACCTTTATTATTTATATTTCATCGAGTATCAAACAAACTATATTAATTTTAATAACTAATATTAATTTGAAATTTTTGTACTATTTTTTCAATAAAGAAATGATAAAAATAAAATACTTGTTTTATGACTTCTTGAACTAAACATACCATGAAAATAATATATTATATAATGTACTGTAACAAACAATGTAGTTTTTAGTGAAATGCCAAAATATTGTTAAATAAATTCTACATATCATTATGAAAAGTATTTGGGTACATTCCTTTAATAAAAACTTCTTTTTCGTTTTCGTTTTTCGCCTTGTAATACCGGCCATTATTTTTTGTAGGAGAAAACTGTTTCTTGTAGTGGCAGTATTGGCACATGACATTATTTTTTTTTACTCCAATTATGGAAGTATAATGATCTTTTTACGTTTAATGTTCGATGTTTATAAGTGAAATAAACGGAAATTTTTGGCAAATATTTGTTATAAAAATTGATTTTCCAAGATTATCATATATAAATTGTCTAGGAAAATTCATAGAGAATTTTATCATTTTTTTCGTTGTTTCTGTTTTTAGTTTTTCATCGGTATTACAGGGCGAAAAACGAAAACGAAAAAGAATTTTTTGATAAAGGAATGCACCCTTTTTTTCTGAAGTTTCATGTCTAATTTACATTATAATATGGTAAATTATAAAACAGTGTCTACACCAGTCAACACGCAAGTTTTTCGTGCAAGTCCTTGCACCACTAGATTATAACTAGAATTTTGGTGAAAATCCGCCCTAAAGAGCCTTGCAAGGCTGGCACAGAAAATATGAAGACTAGAGCCCAGCAGGGTTGTTAGTGTATAAAACATAATGTTTTAAACTATGTTTAAAACATAGTTTAAAACATCCTTAGTATTATCCATTTGTATAAAACGTCGCTATCTAGTGGCGAAATTGGGAACTGCCACCGAAAAAACAAACGAACCTAAATAAAAAATATTATGATTAAGATAATTTATTTAAAAAACTATTAATTTACATAAAAATATGTCAACACTTACATGTTTTCTTTGATTGGAGCTCATTATGTTGGATTAATGTGTTATGTTTATTAAATAATAAGTATTTGTTGTTATTAATGTTTTTTTTTAAATATATAATCATCAAATTTGTTCATAAATAGATGATATACATATTATGTTTATAAATTTTATAAACTTGTTATTATTAATGTTTATTAAATAAATAACAATTGTTTGACGGGATAATTAATTGAGTGTAAGTATAGTCGGTAAGAGGGAAAGTTTGAGCCTACGAGAGATCAGGTGGGTTTTATCCGTTTTATCCTGTTTTAAACGTTTTAAACGTTTTATCCATGGATAATTCTAAACAACTCAAGAACCCTCCATTTTAACAACCCTGGAGACCAGGGTAGCTATTCTTGACTTGATTATCCGCAAGTTATCCCGAGCGACTGGGATAACTTTTTTCTCGCAAAACATGAAAATTTTGGCTTAATTTGTATCCTTCTCAATGGTTTACATCAGAAGACTAAATCATTTTCAGGCGTTTCATCATATCCCGTGTAGGTGGGATAATCGAGTCAAGAATAGCTACCCAGGGGTGGTATTCTTGCGGAAGTTACTGTGGGTCCCGCAATAACTGTTCGCCGGCATGAATTTGTGTCGCGACATCAAAAACCAAAGGCGCTTTTCAACGATGCAAACCAACGATATTTCGGTAAAATATGTTAGAAAAACATAAAATATGGTTGGTTTGCATGAAAATCGTTGGAAAGCGCCTTTATTTTTTGATGTCGCGGCACAAATTCATGCCGGCGAACAGTTATTGCGGGACCCGCAGTAACTCCCGCAGTAAGAGTCCAATAATACCACCCCAGGAGTGCTATTCTTGGACTCTTACTGCGGGTCCCGCATAGTAGGGTTGTTAATTTACCGGTGTTTTATATTTTGAGCAAGAAGACTAGAGACCAGGAGAATAAACTTTAGTGGAGGGGGTGTCCTAGAATACGGTGGCTATGTAGAGTGCGCCACTTTTACTCCTGAACGGCGCACTACGTAAAGCGCAGTTTTTTAGAAGAAAAAAAAGAAGAAAAAGAATTTCGTAAGAGAGCAAAGCTTGTGAATCCTTTATCCAAACTTAACAATCAACGTAAAAAATTACCACAATCACCAAAACAGAAAACAGTCTTACATCAAATAAAAAAATCATCTTTAATAAACAAAAGACGAGTACCAAGACAAACAAGTTTAAAAAGATTATGATTGATAATATGTATTGTCTGTTGTATTTTTAGTAGTTAAATAGTAAAATGATTATTTTATTGATTTTATAAGATTTACGGATAATAACAATTGATTGTTAATGAAAAAAAATTAAAGTTCATCTTTTTTATCATTTAAAAAAAAATCAAATTTTACCACTCTATTGAGTACTTATTATTTGTAGATAAATTTTTCAATATAGGTATATTATTATTGGTATACAGCTTGATTAATACAAAAAATAATCACAAAGTTGAATTTTTCATACAGCAATAAGGATTAGTTTATTGCAATTTAAATAACAATCACAATGAGATTTTGACGTTTATTTACTGACGACTCGAGTATAGGGCCGGTGGGCTGAGGTGTACAGGGATAAAAAACTGCGCTTTACGTAGTGCGCCGTTCAGGAGTAAAAGTAGCGCACTCTACATAGCCGCCGTATGCTAGGACACTAAATGTTACCCCCTCTACTGAAGTTTATTCTCCTGGTCTCTAGTCTGCTCGATTTTTAGCATTTTGAACCTGATTTTTTACCGGTAAAAAATCATTTTCAACCATAAAAGGCGGAGCTTACTATAGCCAATCACCGTTCGCGCACTTAATTTCAAATATTTTATTTTATGTTTAATGTGAATGTATATTAATTAATAAAAGGTTATTCTTTATTTTACATTAGTTAAAAATTATATTCAAATAAATTATTATTACAAAAGAATTTTATTATTGATTTATAAACATTTACCTCTAAAGTAAATTTTTTTTTATGAAAATTTTTTTTATAATTATTATATAAATATTATTGTATAAAAAGTAACCAAAGTACTTGACTTTTTTCTTAAATAATAGTACTTTTTTGGTAAGCCATTGGATCAATGCTAAAAATATTAATATGATGTTTAATACAAAACTAGAAAATCAGTAAATTCAATCCATGGCCTAAACAACCATATGTTATTAAATGGAGAAATTTAATACGAAGAAGTGACCAAGCTGATTTCATGTTAGCTGCATTATTAGTGACGCCACCTTTGACTTTTTCAGAACCAACTGTATTGCCGAACCAAGTATTGCTGAACTTCAAACATCACAAATGTATTTTGTAAAATGTGAAACTTCTTTTGATTCAACTGCTTTATAAAATACTGGCTGTGGTGTTGTAACAACAATATTTGTAAAACCATCACCATTAATATCAGTCCAACCATCTGACATAATTGTATCTTTAACAGCTTTGTTTACTCTTTCATATTCTGCATCTAAAGGCCCTTGTCGACTAGCATAGTTTTTCTAAAAAGTTCTATGGCATAGCGCTTGGGTAGAAATAGTTCAGCCATGACGGCTATAGGGCGGCGTTATAATCGTTTATTGAAATGATTCCAGCTCTACCAACATTCGTAAAATCACAACAAAAAATAATTAAACGCATAACCTTTTTTATTTGTTTACTCTTGTTGACAAATGACAATACGATATTCTGACAGTCAATCAATCAATTAATGTAGACTGTAAACAACTGTAAACAAAGAACAACAAAAAAGCTATAAATGCCGCTTTTTTTTTTTCAAAGTTGGCTGCATCTAAAAAAACGAGTGTGAAGTTAGCAGAACTATGCTCAAAATGCTGCACGCAGCATTTTTCCAGCATAGTCTTCAGCGGCCATTTTTAGTGAGTTTTTGGTGGTATATAGTGACCAAAGTGCTATGTCATAGATTTTTGTTGAAAAACTATGCTAGTCGACAAGGGCCTTAACAATCTGTGTGAAAGAACCATAGAAGAATCAAACTGTGAAAAAACCGAAATCGAACCCAACAGTTCGGTAAAGTAGGTCCGTCAGGGAAAGACATTATGTCAAGAAAATGATCTATTTTGTTCTCTTTATTTACACCTTTAAAAACATACATTTGTGTTGATGTCTCTAGTGTCAAATCATATATCACATTGGCACTTGTATTTGTATCAGATTATTTAATTGACAACAATTAAAATTAAATTAAAATATATTATTGTGGCATAAGCAAACGAGGTTAGTTTCAATTTTTTTTGTCTGTTTATATTGTCTGTAAAATTATGTTTAATTATTTTTTTTTTCTATATAAAGCTCTTGGTTCATTCAATTGCGATAATTATTTTATTTAAAACGAGCCAAAACAACTGTTAAAAATTACTTTGATATAGTAGCTTCAAAAGATTACATTCCCGTAATAAGCTGACAAATGAGTTACTTGATGAAGTATTCAACCACATGTATAGCAAAGTAAAAGAACAAATTGAAAAATCACCAGCTGTTGGTATCCAGTGTGATGGCTGGTCAAATGTAAAAATTAGAATTTAATATTTAATATTCAATATATTTATTATAAATAGGAATTAATTTAATTTTTTAGAAAGAATTGAGGTTTGTAAATTGAAAGTAAAGATACAAAGATTTAATATTTTAACTAAGACTTTAATGAAAACGAGTATAAGGATGATCTGGTCAGAGCTATATGTTAACAAGTCAACGGTCAAACTTAGACTAAATATTATTAACAAATTCTCTTTATTCCTTAACATTTATTTAAACTTTTCTCACGCATTAAAAACTATAACATAAACATTTTCACTTTGTTCCTAGAAAAATCTAAACATCCCTCATGCACTTGGACCTCACACAACCCTCATAAAAAAAACTCATAAAATCTTGGGCCTAGTCTCACAGCATGCAGTATCCCTTTTTTTATTACTTCGTTTCACTATTACCCTCTTGCATAACTATAAAATAAAATAATATATTCTAACATGATTCAAACATATTTCTAACAGTAAGTAATCAGGAGGTAATTAATTTTATTGTAACTACACCTGTACCATTGTTTATATATGTTGATCAAGATGATGATGATGATATGACTTATGGAGTTGATGATTATGATGATGATAGTGTTAATGATGATGGTAATGTTGTTGATCATGATGATGATGACAATGCTTATGGAGATGATCATTATTGGTGCAAAAAAGATGGCGGACAGTAAAATTGACACTAGCGCCACACTTTTGGTACCGTATTTTGACATCTATAGAGGTGCATTTTGGTATTCATACGGTATCGTATCAAAAATTCAGTTTGATACCGTATTTTAACATACAGAACACCCATTTGGTATTAAATACGGCGATACCGTATCAATACCGTAAAAAACTACTGGTATTTTTAAATCACTGGACTCGCAATAACTGTTCGCCAGCATGAATTTGTGTCACGACATCGAAAACTAAAGACGCTTTTGGACGATTTTCATGCAAACCAACCATATTTTATGTTTTTCTAACCTATTTTACCGAAATATTAGGTGTGTTCGTTCACTATTCACACCGGGCATATGCACGGAGCGTATGCAAGGAAGCGCTAGAGTCGTGCGGCCATTTGAAGAAACTTTATTGATAAAATTTACTAACGCATTGGATTCGGAAAGAAAAATAACAACACCATAACTAATTAGCAATTAATAATTATGAAAGACAGCAAAAGAACTGAAAAAAACAAATAACAATAAATAAATAGTAAATTTTATTAAAAAAGTTTCTTCATATGACCGCACGACTCTAGCGCTTCCTTGCATACGCTCCGTGCATACGCTCAGTGTGAATAGTGAACGAACACACCTATTGTTGGTTTGCATAAAAATCGTTGGAAAGTGCCTTTACTTTTTGATGTCGAGACACAAATTCCGACGAACGGTTATTGCGGGACCCGCAGTAACTCTCGCAGTAATAGTCCAAGAATAGCACTCCAGAAGAATCAACTATGTACATTGGCGATGGGACAATATATGTCGTAAAACAAGCATGTGTAAATGTGGCTATAGAGGCGCTGGCTTCGTATCGGCTAACCAAAACCAGCTAATCAGGGGCCAAACTAATAAAAAAATATTAAACTGTAAAAATTTCTTGGCTTTTGTATTGTTAGAAATTTTTTTTTCGTGACGTTTTAATATTAAAAAATTATGTTACAGTTGCTGAAGCAACTGTGCTTTCCCTGCGGGGGGAATTTTAATTTCAATTTTTATTTTATTGGAAATTGAGGTAATGAATAAAAATGAATCCTGAATAGAAATATTTATTTTTCATTGTTACAATTCGTAAAGTTTATTCAATTTTCGTTCATTTTGCTTGTTCCTTCTAGTGGGTCATCTTCATTTCCGGAATCGCATTCTTCTACCTTTTTAAATTCTTTGTTTTTATTTATTTTGTTGTACCATGATTTTATTCTGTGAATGTTTAATATCTATTTATAAAATTTCCATATTATATTTTTTTTTTTTTACTTTACTTTTTTCCCTCTGTTGAATTAGGATTTAGTGTTTTTGTCGTTCTTGAAGTCGTTGTTAAATTTTTAATCTTTTTATATTCATTTATTTTCAATTCCTTTAGTGCTATCACGTCACCCTTTTTTCCCTCAAAACTTTCTGCCTCTTCATTCCACATATTTAATTCAATCTCTAATATATATATTTTTTAGTAAATTTAGTATCTTTAGTCTGTTTCAGTAGTTTTTTTTTCATCTAAATTTGATTTTACTTCGTAATCACTGTCGTCTGCTAATGATATTGTTCTTTTTCTTAATAACCGTCCTGTCATTGAATATATAAATTCCACTTCCTTTATTTTTGTTATGATTGCGATTATATCTATAAAAAATCACTACCAGTATTAATAATATTCGTTTTTTTTTATTTAAAAATAATTTAACCTGTAAATGAATTATTCGGTAAATGTACGATTTCTTCTATATTTCTAAACTCAAAATTAATTTTTGGAATATTTTCGTTCTCATCTTCGTCTTCCAAGTTTATACTAGACTCTACTGGTATCATTATTTCTTTATTATTTATTGATGGGTATAGTTCATTAACTTTTTTCACTAATCCTCCAATGATTGTATATATTTTGTTTATCTGTTACATATAATAATTGATCATTTCAATAATCATTCATTCTAAAAAATTTTTTGTTTAATAAATTTCATTGATAATCGTTCCTCAATTAATCCATGATATTTATTTGCAGCTTCTCCAAAAAAACTACATCTTATTTTGTCACTTTCATCACTTATGTCGATCGTAAATTTTTTGCCCGTTCCTCGTTCGTTTTTCCATTCTTTTATATCACTTTTATGTATAATTCTTGCTCGAACTGTATCACTTTATTTGAATTTTTAATTTAATTTTTAACTTATGTTTATTATATTTATTTCTAATTTTTTATTTACCATATTGTGTTTATTTTTAAATTTGCTATTTTTATAATTTTTCTTTTCATCGTTGTATCTTTTGTTGTGTTTTTTTCATTGAGTTTAATTTTTTTTTCTTCATGTTTTTGATTATCCCCTTCTTGTTTTCTTTTACCCATTTTGATTATATTGGCTGTTGATTTTGAAAAATTCTCTTTGATCTGTTCACAAATTGGTTAAAAATGATCGATGTTTTCTTTTTTTTTTTTTATTGATTCATTAATGTGAAGTTGTTCCATCGTTTTTGTTTTTTATTTTTATGTCAGAAATTGTGGTTATTATATGTTGTAAATGAATTGTAACTGAAATGGATCATCATTCTCCACATTACTATATTTTAGGTGATTATTATGTCGTACTTTTTTTTCTGTTTTTATCCTTTATACTTTTTATCTTTTAAATTTTTGTTCGTAATATAATGATAATTATTATTTATAGACGATTCTAGTAATACTAGTTTTTATAACTCCACGATTGTTGACAATTCAATGGCAGTCATTTACAAATTCGGTATTTTCTTTTCTTCTTTACATGTTTGTTATTATTTTTCTTTTTTTAACCTTTACATTTTAATTTTCAGATCAATCGAATTTTTTGTTTATGGAAACATTCTTTTCATTTTTTTTTCGCCTTATTTCTTCATTTAAGAATCCAATTAATAGAACTTGTCCGAAACGTGAGTTGTTTTAAATTTTTTTTTTTTTCTAATTAACTTTATTAATATTTTTTAATTCTTTTGTAGTTAATCAACTGTTAATATCATGTGGTCGTAAAGTATATTCACATCCGCTCAATGTTGAAGGGCCTTTTGATGTTTGTGGTTCACAATATTTATGTGACAAATGCAATCAAATAAGAAAAGCTCGATGTGATTTCTATCATTTAATCGTTCTTTATTTAAAAGTGGTAAATCAGGTTTAATAGGATAATAAAAACCATTGATTCTCGCTAATTCAGGAATTTTACCTCGCAGTAAACTCTTATTACAAGTGTAACATACTGTGTATTCATTTTGAATGTTTTCAAAGCATTGTTGAACTGATTCATGTACGTCACTAATTTTTTTTACACCATTTGAATACCACATTCGATCACAATATTGACAACGAAAGCACATTCCATCTTCTATCTTTAATTGAAACTCTTTAAATATTTCTTCCCATAATTTTTCAGAATTGACCTTTTTTTTTTTTTTAGCATAATTATTTTTATTGGAATTGTTTTTCTTTTTTTTACAAACAGGGTCATCATGGTATTGATGTTTCATAGAAATAGCTTTTATTTTTCGTTTACGATTTTTGTAAATTTCATCATTATTTAAACGGTCACTTTTCCGGAGATCTTTCTTTTGCTTTTGTAATTTTCGATAATTTTCATCTTTTTTATAACGATTTTTTTTTGATACTTCTTGAGTCTTTCTTTTTTTTAATTTTAGATTTGGATCATTCATCAAGCGTTTTTTTATTCTAGAAGTATTGGAGATGTATGTTTTCTTCCTGAAATCTAAATCATTTTGAAGACGTTTTTTCTTTGAAACATATTTAGTTTTATTTTTATGGATATTGTAATTTGCATCTAATAACCGTATTTTTTTGCGCTTATTTTTGTTTTCTTCTTTACGACGTTTTGCATCCTCGGATTGTGCTGGCATGTTATTAATTTATCTAATTTTAGTAATTGATTTGTGAGTAACCTGTAAAGAATTAAATTATTCATTAAATCTATCTACATTTCTTAAATATATGATAAATATTTACCATTTAATATTACTACAGAAAATTTAGTTCAAATTTATAACGTTGAAAATTTGCTACTTATTTAGTTGTCGCAAATTATATTGACATCTGATATCAATTTCACATTTTATAAATAAAAAAAAATTGAAGATTTTTGTTTTGGATTTTGGTCATCTTTCATTCTTTTTTTTTAAAAATAAATATTTTCAAGGAAGGGAGGATGAAGGGGGGGGGGAGCGAAAAAGGGAGTGAGTAGTAATTCATATGTTCTCATATTTATCGTGTTTTTCTTTATATTCCTTTGAAGTGATTTTTCCTTTAAATTTCTCATATTTATCGTATTTTTCTTTATATTCAGTGATTTTTCCTTTAAATTTATCATATTTATCGTATTTTTCTTTATATTTACTGATAGTTATGTGATATTTTCCCATATTTATCGTGTTTTTCTTAATATTCAGTGATTTTCCCTTTAAAATTTCTCATATTTATCGTATTTTTCTTTATATTCAATGTTTTTTTCTCGATATTTTCATATATTTTTCTGTATTTTCCTTTATATTTACTGATATTTTATCATTTTTATCGTATTTTTCTTTATATTCAGTGTTTTTTTCTCGATATTTTCATATATTTTTCTGTATTTTCCTTTATATTTACTGATATTTTACCATTTTTATCGTATTTTTCTTTATATTCAGTAATTTTTCCTTTAAATTTATCATATTTATCGTATTTTTCTTTATATTTAGTGATCTTCCCATGAAATTTTCGTATATTTCCTTCATATTTACTGATAGTTATGTGATATTTTCCCATATTTATCGTGTTTTTCTTTATATTCAGTGATTTTTTCTAGATATTTTCATATATTTTCTGTATTTTCCTTTATATTTACTGATATTTTATCATTTTTATCGTATTTTTCTTTATATTCAGTGTTTTTTTCTCGATATTTTCATATATTTTTCTGTATTTTCCTTTATATTTACTGATATTTTATCATTTTTATCGTGTTTTTCTTTATATTCAGTGATTTTTTCTAGATATTTTCATATATTTTCTGTATTTTCCTTTATATTTACTGATATTTTATCATTTTTATCGTATTTTTCTTTATATTCAGTGTTTTTTTCTCGATATTTTCATATATTTTTCTGTATTTTCCTTTATATTTACTGATATTTTACCATTTTTATCGTATTTTTCTTTATATTCAGTAATTTTTCCTTTAAATTTATCATATTTATCGTATTTTCCTTCATATTTACTGATAGTTATGTGATATTTTCCCATATTTATCGTGTTTTTCTTTATATTCAGTGATTTTCCCTTTAAAATTTCTCATATTTATCGTATTTTTCTTTATATTCAATGTTTTTTTCTAGATATTTTCATATATTTTTCTGTATTTTCCTTTATATTTACTGATATTTTACCATTTTTATCGTATTTTTCTTTATATTCAGTGATTTTTCCTTGATATTTTCCCGTATTTTCTGTATTTTTCTTTATATTTACAAAATTTATCGTATTTAGATTAATTAAGGGACTTAGAATATTTTCGGGGGGGGGGGGTCTACCATGGGGGGTCCAGATGAAAAGCGAAAACAATAGGAAATTAAAATTCCCTAAAAATAGTTTATGTATCCAATATTTTGGAGTAATTTTTTTGACAGTTGAAATGGTTATGTTTTGCTCAAATAAACTCGTGCATCAATAATAGTGTGCGTACGTAAGTGGTTCGAGGTCAACATTAGCGCTGAAACGGCATGTTTATGTAACCTTCTTTTATAGAGAAGTGTACGACGCTTTTCGTCCCATTTGCGTAGCCCCCCCCCCCCCGCTCCATAGAGTTGACTCTCCTAGTCTCTAGTCTTCATAATTGAAACTTGCGACAATTTTTTATGCAAGTTGACTACTTCACAGCGTATAATTCTAGACCGACAACTTAACAACTTATTTTTATAATATAAAACCCATACTTTATAATATATGGTGTTTATTTAAACGCAGTTAAATTGAATTTACAATTTGTAAAACTTTTCGATTAATGATATGGTTAATTTATAATTCTGACAAGTATGTACAGGGATGTACATGTATAAAACATGACGTTTTAAACTTCCGTAGTTTTATCCATTTGTAGAAAACATTGCCCTCTAGTGGAGAAATCAAAAAACAACTATTAAAATAAACCATAATCCAACAAATTATATATATATATTTTCTTTTCTCAATCTTGATTGTGCTTATAATCCTAAGTGATTATAATCCCTTTTTTTTATTTTGTTTCAGAAACGTAAAAGCTGAGGAAGAGTAGGGAGCATAGGGAGTGAATCGGTGGAAGAATATCCCTAATAGGGATATTCTTTCACGGCGGATTTTCTGGCGGATTTCCACCTCTACAATTTGCCCCTTCTTATTTTTCAGCGCATAAACTAAAATTGAAGCATTGAGCAGTTTACACAGTAAAGAGAGGGTAAAAAAAATTGTAGAGGTGGAAATCCGCAAGAAAATCCGCCGTGAAAGAATATCTTTATTAGACCAATAGAACCTTCATGACACTTCATGAATGACAACAGGCAAAAACGACAAATTTATTTGATATACGTGAGGAAGTTGAAATAGTGTTGGTAAGTTGCCGAGTTAATCCGATTCCTTCCTACGCACCCTACTCTTTTTTATTTTTCACGTTTCTAAAAAAATAAGAACATATCGTGGACGCTCTTGCCTAAGGAGATCTGAATCAGCCATATTAGCAATACAGTAGTATTACATATATAAAGCTGATATTCGCCTGTAAACATAGCCGCTATTTTTACGGGCCTACTGGGCATGGAGAAAATGGATATACTCCATGTTTATGTATGTTTATTTAACAATTATTTTCAGACATTTATTAAATAATTATTGAGATATATATACATTTTTCAGGTACACCCATTATCTCAGCTATTTGTTTTTTTCCGAATAAATAGAAGCATGTTGATTATTTTACTCAAGAAAGACAAATTATTTATTTATTTTTTTTTAATGACTGCCTTTAAATTATTTTTAAATTAACAAATTGCTAAAGAAAAAATGGATCTAATAGGAAAAGACAATTTAACTATTTTTTTTTAAATAGATAAATTATTTTTTTATAAACACACAGCGGAAGAAAAAGTTGGATTCAAGAAAAAGACAATTTATTCTTTATTTTTTACATATATGAATTCCTTTAAATTATTTTTAAGAAACAAATAGCGAAAGAAAGAGATGCTCTCAAGAATAGACTATTTATTAAAATGAATTCAATTCATTTATTCAAAAAATAAAAAATAAATTGTCTTTTTTTGAGTGCATCTAATTCCGTAGCTATTCGTTCATTAAAGAATAATTTGAAGGCATTCATTTATTTAAAAAAAAAAAAGAAGCAAATGGTCTTTTTTGGAGTCCATTTTTTTCTTTAGCTATTTTATTATGAAATAATTATTTATTTATTTAAAAAATAAAGAATTGTCTTTCTTTGAGTAAAATAATCTACATGCTTTTATTTATTTGGAAAAAAACAAATAGCTGAGAAAATCGATGTACCTGAAAAATGTATATATATCTCAATAAGTATTTAATAAATGCCTGACAATAATTGTTGAATAAACATCATGGAGTAAATACATTTTCTCAGCTATTTGTTCTTTATTTTTTTAATTATTTATTTATTAAATTAAAATTTAATAAATAAATAAAAGCATGTAAATATTATTTTTTAATAAACAATTATTAGTGTCATTATTTAATAAGCTGTCTATTTTGGGTCCATCTCTTTCTTTAGCTATTTGTTTATTTAAGGCTGAATGTCAATTCCAAGGTAGGACGATTCTTCGGGTTCAAAAGGGCACCCTTACACCCATAGTTTAGAAAAAAAATGAGCACCCTCCATTGTCATAGATTTTTATACTTTACTGTCGCGTTTTTAGTTGTATGAGTGTGGGCGGCCTGTATTTACGAACACTAATACCACTTCAGAAATAAAATTTTTGATTCATTTTGGTTTTTTTTTTCGTCAACATTACAACATAGATGATATGGGTTGGGTTGGGTCAAAATTTTGTAAATAGTCAGACATCTTGGTTCTCTCACGGACACACCGAATATTTTCGATGTGTGAGTAGCAGGGTTGTTAAAATGGAGGGATTTTGAGTTGTTTACAATTATCCATGGATAAAACGTTTAAAACGTTTAAAACAGGATAAAACGGATAAAACGGATAAAACCCACCTGATCTCTCGTAGGCTCAAACTTTCCCTCTTACCGACTATACTTACACTCCTAACCTGTCAAACAATTGTTGTTTATTTAATAAACATTAATAATAACAAGTTTATAAAATTTATAAACATAATATTTATATCATTTATGTATGAACAAATTTGATGATCATATATTTAAAAAAAAACATATTAATAACACCAAATTTATTTAGGTTCGTTTGTTTGTTTTGGTGGCGGTTCCTAATTTCGCCACTAGATGGCGACGTTTTATACAAATGGATGTTAAAACTAAGGATGTTTTATACATTAACAACCCTGGTGAGTAGCAAAACAAATAAACTGCGCATGAATAAATTGTGCTAGTGGCTATGGAAGGGGAAGCCTTAGGGTTGAGTAGAGAAAACCTGGTGGAACCCACTTAAAAAAATCTCATAGAAACCACGAAAAAGAATCAAATACACACCAAATGCTTATAAATGTTATTATTATTTTATGAGCATTTGATGTGTATTTGATCCTTTTTCGTGGTTTCTATGAGATTTTTTTAAGTGGGAAGTCATTCAGTAGGACGACTGTAAGCATCGGCAAAATTCAAAGGGAAATATTTTCTTATAATATGTAAAAAAAAAAAACTTGATAAAAAAAAACTTAAAAAGTAAAAATAATGTTATAATAACTGACAAGTAATATCTATAGATTCATCTGTCGTATTCCATGTCAACTCTCAGGGTTTTTTCCCTCACCCCCTCAAATTTAAAAACTCATACTTTCGGGTTAGACATCGACTTAGATGCACTCAGATGTACCCATCATTTTTCTTTTATTTTTACCATCAACAACTTTTAAGTGAGAATCAAAAAACACTCCCATCACAAGAGTGAACTACGATTTCGTCATATTTTTAAATTCTGATTTTTTTACTGTGAATAGTAAAGCAGAAGGTCAGTTTAATTCTCAAGTTTCATCATAGGATAACGATAGGTTCTACATGAAAAAATTTTTTACTATGTGAAAATTCCTAAAATAATCGCATTTTTTGAGGCAAAAATGCAGTCATTTTTAATTATTAGCAGTTCTTTTATTCAATTATTAAATTTCTATTTTTATATATTTCTATTTTATACTTTTCTTCTATGACTTTCTCAGTGGAAAATTTATCTAATTAACTGGAAAGTAACTGCATTTTTGTTTTAAAACGTTCGGGTTTTGTTAGGTATTTTAACACAGAAAAAAATTTTTTTCATGATGAATCCATCGTTATCCCATTATGAAACTTAGAAATTGAACTGACCTTGTGCTCTACTATTCACAGTAAAAAAATAAAAAATTTTAAAAATGGCGAAATAGTAGTTTACTCTTGTGATGGGGGTGTTTTTTAATTCTAACTTATGGGTTGCTGATGGTAATAATAAAAAAAAAAACACAGGTACATCTGAGTCGATGACAAACCCGGAAATAATATTCGCTTTCAAATCTGGGTAGCTATTCTTGACTCGATTATCCCACCTACAAATGTATGTATTTGAAGGTGTTAATAGAGAGAATAAAATAGATCATTTTCTTGACAAAATGTTTTCTCAAGAAAAAGAGACCTTGAAGCTGCTTTTGCCAGAGCATTGATTGTCACTAATTTTCCATTGTCAGAATTTAATAATTATTATTGGGAATTCTTTTTTACATTACTACGACCAGCTTTTAAAAAACCATCTCGATATGTTCTTTCACATAGATTGTTCGATGCAGAATATGAAAAAGTAAACAAAGCTGTTGAAGATAAAATCGATTCTTTCGCTATTGTTTATTGTCTAGAATGCACCCCTTTAATAAAAAATTCTTTTTCGTTTATGTTTTTCGCCCTGTAATACCGGCTAAATTTTTATAGGAAAAAACTGTTTCTTGTAGTGGCAGTATTGGCACATGACATTATTTTTTTTTACTCCAATTATGGAAGGAATAACCTTTTTACGTTTAATGTTTAACGTTTATGAGTGAAATTAACAAAAAAAATTTGAAGCATATTACTTGAAGTGATTTTCCGAATTATCGTACATAAATAGTCTGGGAAAATTCATAGAGAATTTTATCATTTTTGTCGTTGTTTCTGTTTTTAGTTTTTTGTCGGCATTACAGGGCGAAAAACGAAAACGAAAAAGAATTTTTTATTAAAAGAATGCACCCCAGGACATTTATGTCAAATCAGGACATTTATTGAAAAAGGACAATTTCATAATCGATCAGGACATTTGTTCCCAAATCAGGACATGTCCTGACAGAATTTCACATATGGTAACCCTAAAAGTAAAGTTCGATATTATTATGATGATACCTATATGTTAACATAAGCATTGAACCGTAACCTACGATTACCCTCCTTGTTAAACTCCATGAGCATCAGGCATGATTTACTTCATTTTATAGAAAAAAGAGGGCACTTGTGACTATCATACATACATATCATACAAGAAGACTAGAAATACAGGAGGACGAACTCCCCTCAAAAAACCGTATCGCTGTACGGTCGCCGCTTAATCGAGGGGCGCTTCGGTCTACTGGTAACGTGCGCAATCCATACCACTGTTATTTTACAATGCGGAATCCAAACATATTTAAATAATTAAGTATTTAGGAAAATTATTTATCAGGGTACATCCTTCTTTCTAGCTATATATTTGTGATGAATGCATCAAAATTTACATGAAATGTTTTTTTTTAATAAATAAATGCCTAAGAAAAAGATAAATTAATAAAAAAAAATTACTTTGTTAATGACTGTTTTAAATTAACCGCATTTGTCGAAAATTATTTATCCAATTATACATTTGTCTCTCTATAGCCATTCGATCTTTAAAAATTTATTTTAAATGAATAATTTATAAATTTTTAATGAACTTATGACTAAAGGAGTAGATGAAGTTGTAAGAAAAAGTCGACTACTTGCTCAATTATTATCTAAAAAATTGATCAGTCAATTGCATTTTTTTTCGTTAGCGATTCGTTAATTATAAATGCATGTAATGAATTACATGAAAATTTTTTTTATTTATGCAATTACTCTATGAAAAATTATTTTAAAAAATGCATCTTTTTTTTCTAGCTGTTTGTTCTTAATGAATGCATTTGAAATTACTCAAATTAATTTGTTAAATAAACAAATAGTTATGGAAGGAGATGGTATTTAAAAAAAGAAAACCACTGGTCCAAGTACTCATTAAAAGATTGTTTAATTAATTGTATCTGTCATTCGAATAATTCGTTATTTAAAAAAAAAATCATGTAATTTGTATAATGCAATTCTAATCAAGGAATGACGAAGAAGATAGATGCAGTTGTTCGAATGTTTTTTTAACAAGTATATTCGTTGTACCAGTATATTTGTCTAAGCATTTTGTTTGATAAGACAGGCAATTAATTATTTTTTTTGGGAAAAATAACTTGAGGAAGAGATGCTTTTAAAAAAAAGTAATTTCTTGTAGAATTATTGTTGATTAATAAAACATTTTAATAAGCAATAATTCTACAAGAAATTACTTTTTTCTTAAAGCATTTTTTCCTCAAGATAGCTAACGAAAAAGATGTACTCGAAAAATGAGAATTTATTCTTCATTTTTTTAATAAATAAATGCCTGTAAATTATTTTTTATAAACAAATTATTTTTAACAGCAATAATTGTTCAAAAATTTGAACTATCTCTTTTTTCAGATATTTTTTCAATAAAAATAATTTCGAGGCATTTATAAATTAAAAAAATGAAGAATACTTATTGAAAATAAAAAACAACTGACGAATTAGTTTCAAGAATCAAATAAAAAGGGCGAAAATCGCTTTTTGAATCATGGTCTATGAACTTGACAGCTGAATTAAATAATAGAATATATGTTAACCATGGATACAACAGTATATGGATATAACAGTACTATGATTGTATTTGAAATTAAGAAAAACAATTGTTGAAGCATTATTGAAGGCATAACTAAATTAGAAAGCATACTGGTATTTACACATAATAACATACGATAATTAACATGATAATAATCTGAACATTACACATTTGCACTTAAACATGTAAAGATACCGTTCTGATATATTATAGACGTACGTAACGACTTTAATTGAAAGTGTTCCAGGCGCTTGTAGCGTTTTTGCTTCGATATGTATATGAAAAGTTAACTGAACGCACAATAAGTTACTTCACATTTCGAATACTTAAAGCTTCTTTTTGTAAAAAAAACTGTTTTTTTTTTTTTTTGTTGTAAGGTCACATCTTTTTGTGAACTTCGATTATTTACGATAAAAGAAATACTTAATATCGAATTAGTTGATACAATAAAATAATTTTTCTTTTAATTCTGAATAGTTACGGGTAATATTGGAAAATTGGTCATTATTTTTTGATAATTTTTTTTCTTTAAATTATTAATATTTATTATCTTAATGGGTACATTCCTTTAATAAAAAATTCTTTTTCGTCTTCGTTTTTCGCCCTGTAATACCGGCCAAATTTTTATAGGAAAAAACTGTTTCTTGTAGTGGCAGTATTGGCACATGACATTAATTTTTTTTACTCCAATTATGGAAGGAATAACCTTTTTACGTTCAATGTTCAACGTGTATCAGTCAAATAAACGAAAATTTTTTGCGAATATTTATTACAAAATTTGATTTTCCAAGATTATCATATATAAATAGTCTAGGAAAATTTATAGAGGATTTCATCATTTTTGTCGTTGTTTCTTTTTTTAGTTTTTTTTCGGTATTACAGGTCGAAGAACAAAAACGAAAAAGAATTTTTTATTAAAGAAATGCACCTAATAACTTTTTCTCTTTGTATCATTTTTATCGTTGCAGTAGTGCTAAAAAAAAACAGAAAAAAATAGAGTTTATATTCAATCATCAATACTATTTGTTTAGAAAATATAAATATTTTCATAGTCGCATCGATGCACACGCGTGTGTGAGAGAGAAAGAGAGAAATTATAAAATTTGGAACAATTTTTTCATCAATAGAGATCTGACCTATTTACCAGGCATCTGGTGGCATATAGTGAAATATTTCCAACTAATATCAGTCGACTATCATGTCGACTAGCATAGTATTTCTAAAAAGTTTTATGGCATAGCGCTTGGGTAGAAATAGTTCAGCCATGACGGCTATAGAGCGGCGTTATAATCGTTTATTGAAATGATTCCAGCTCTACCAACATTTGTAAAATCACAACAAAAAATAATTAAACGCATAACCTTTTTTATTAGTTTACTCTTGTTGACAAATGACAATACGATATTCTGACAGTCAATCAATCAATTAATGTAGACTGTAAACAACTGTAAACAAAGAACAAAATTGATGAAGTATACAGCACTTGGAATTTAGCCGACAAATGCTGGCTACACTTGTGAAAAAAATTCGTATCGTTTGTGCTTCGTATGGGCATGATTGGGCTTTAATTAAAAACGTTTGGGCTATCATAGTTTTTTTTTTAATTAATAAAACAAAAATTCATTATAAATTTAGCCGACAATTTATAGTCATTATGAATTGATTAAAAACTATCATGGTAACCTATAAGATATCGTTTGGGGGTTTCGAATTTATTAATATTATTGCTTGAGCTTCATTAATTTTTAAGTAATCCATTAAAAATGATTATAATTTAAAGTCGCATAAATTGAGTATATGCGCGCGCATGTTCTCCACTCTCTGGAGAAATAAAAGCCGCTGTTCATATTCCATCTTTTTAAATCATGGAGGTCTACAAAGAGGGATATTTTTAATGAGTAAATCCATTTTCTCAGATATTTGTTCTCTATTTTTTAAATTAATGAATGCATGTAAATTATTTATCGCAAAGAAAGAAAATTTATCCTTCATTTTTTTAATAAATAAATTATTATTTCATAAAAAATAGCTAAAGAAAAAAATGGACTACAAGAAAGACCATTTACTTTTTAGTTTTTTAAAAAAAATAAATTAAATTTATTTTAATAAATTGTCTTTCTGTTAATACATCTTTTTCTTTAGCTATTTGTTCATTGAAAAATATTTTGAAAGCATTTATTTATTTACAGAAAAAAAAAATAAATTGTCTTTTCCTTGAGTCCACTTTTTCTTTAGCTATCTCCATTTAGAATTTCTTCATGATCTAAAAAGATGAAACATGGAAAGCGGCCTTTATTTCTCCAGAGACCGGAGAATATGCACGCGCATATACTCAATTTATGCAACTTTAAATTATAATCATTTTTAATTAATTACTTAAAAACAATAAATCTAATATCTTCTCCCTTAGCCAACTGTTTATTTGAAAATTATTAATTATCAATTCAAAATACGTCTATAATTGTCCAATGAGACAGGTGTACAACGTAGTTGGTCAAATAATTGGAAATATATATTTACGTTGTAATACAAAGCAATTTATCATTTATATTACTAAAGAAAGGAAAACTCGATTTAATAAAATCGTATGAATTCCTTACTTTATTCTCAACTCTTTTATAAATATAATAAAATCATTTTATTTATAAACAATATAAATAAATCCAAAATCCAAAAAATAAATTTTTGTGGAAAACAAACTCGTTAAAGTTTCTTATTTTTATTTATTTAATCGTTTAAATAAATAAGGCCCACCGGCCCTATACTCGAGTCGTCAGTAAATAAACGTCAAAATCTCATTATGATTGTTATTTCAATTGCAATAAACTAATCCTCATTGCTGTATGAAAAATTCAACTTTGTGATTATTTTTTAAACAATTCTTGAAGGCAAAAGTGGTATTGTTATTAGTTATTATGGTGATGCAAATAACACATCGACAATATCAATACTCGTTCATCCAGACATGAGCATAAAAGTAATTTAAATTTTTATTTTTCATATTTTAAACTTTTAACTTGTTATATTTTTCAATGTACTATTATTTTCAGATAAAAATTAAAAATAAATTTTTTAACAACTTTGATAGCATTGATAAAGTAAGGTCTCTTCAAGACATTTTATCTCTTAAAATGAATGATAAAACAAGAAAAGAAGAAAAAGAATTTCGTAAGAGAGCAAAGCTTGTGAATCCTTTATCCAAACTTAACAATCAACGTACAAAATTACCACAATCACCAAAACAGAAAACAGTCTTACATCAAATAAAAAAATCATCTTTAATAAACAAAATACGAGTACCAAGACAAACAAGTTTAAAAAGATTATGATTGATAATATGTATTGTCTGTTGTATTTTTAGTAGTTAAATAGTAAAATGATTATTTTATTGATTTTATAAGATTTACGGATAATAACAATTGATTGTTAATGAAAAAAAATTTATAAATATAAATATTTATAATAAAATATTATAATAAAATTATTATAATAAAATATTTATAATTCTGCAATGTTGCTATACAATTGATTATAAGTAATATAAAATTTAGGTTTGATTTTGAATCAATACAAATTGATAATTATTATAAAAACTAAAAAAGTAAGTTAGTGTATGAATAAGAATAAGTTAGTGAAATATACAATTCATGATATATATCTGCTCACATGCAGACTTTCAAAAAATTATTATGCCATCTCCAAATATTTGAAAGATCTTGCTACAAGACGTTTTTTTTTTCGTTTTACCCATCTTTTTTATTTATCAATTATTGATTTCTAGAAAAAAACGTTAATAAAATTAATAAAGTAAAACGTTTATTTGGCATAGTTACAATTCAATTCTTAAAAAATGGAGCAAAATAATACACATACTTATACTTATTATTTGTAGATAAATTTTTCAAGTATATTATTATTGGTATACAGCTTGATTAATACAAAAAATAATCACAAAGTTGAATTTTTCATACAGCAATAAGGATTAGTTTATTGCAATTTAAATAACAATCACAATGAGATTTTGACGTTTGTTTACTGACGACTCGAGTATAGGGCCGGTGGGCTGAGGTGTACAGGGATAAAAAACTGCGCTTTACGTAGTGCGCCGTTCAGGAGTAAAAGTGGTGCACTCTACATAGCCGCCGTATTCTAGGACACCCCCTCCACTAAAGTTTATTCTCCTGGTCTCTAGTCTTCTTGGTTTAAATCAAAACTTCAATTTTCGATGAAACAAAAAATTAAATAAAATAAGTTAGACAAAAGTTGTAAAATAATTTACACACATCAAAGTTCACGAAGATTTTTACGTTTTATGATTATTACACAAACAAACTTTAACGCCACGGTTCTCTTTACAATGACAAATTTAGGTTGACAGACAGATGAGGAGTCACTGGTTGCATCACGTGTAATGGTTTCTTTGTTGTTGAATATTTAATATTTAGTTTGTTAAATATTGGACTCCAAGCTCTTATTGAAATAATAATAAATTTATTCAAAATTAAAATATTTCACTGAAAAAACGTTCCTGCTGCCGGCACGGTCTACTGTACTGGTAATGTACCACAGCAACGGGACGTCCAGGTAAATCAGCAGTAAGCATCGGTATATTCCCAGTAAGTTGTACTGATAATACAGCAGTACAAAACACTGCTGTGGCAACTTAACGCGCAGCTGTATGCGCAGCATATCTATTTACATATTTTATGATTTGGTTGTTGTTGTTGCTTATTGTCAATTTTAAATAATTTTATTACACAGCTATTCTTTGTACCGCTCATACGCCCGAACTCAGCAACAGTAAAATGTTCGCCTACAGCAGCAGTGCTGTACTGCTGTGAGACCAGTACAACAAATCCGAAATGGCAGTACTGCTCTTACAGCAGTACGACGCTCCCCGGTCTACTGTACTGCTACGGCAGCAGGAACGTATCGTGCCTGCAGTGGGAAGGTTTTTTCAGTGTTCCCTTCACATTTGACCCAGACTTAGGACTGCTAGTAGTTTGGACCGACTGGCATGTTTAAAAATATTTTATTTTAGATTCTGGCCTAAAAAACGTTGGCATGGTTGTCTATATGTATTGTAACCAATTTTCTGACCGTTACCGGCGAGAAAACTGGCCGATGGTAACAACGGGAATTTCTCACCAACCTCCTCTCTTACCACCAGGTGGGAGCCAGCTGGTTCTATCGGCAATTAACAACCGGGGAAATAAAACGGGAACAACGATCGACATACGATCATTCGGTAGCGGCCTACTCGGTAAGAAATGGTAGAAGGGCGCGGTTCACCAAATAATTGTCAGTAACAAAGGGAGCTTGTCTTACGTCATACTTTCGTATTTCGTATAAGACACGGGAACGTGATGATGTCCTTAACGGGCTAGACATCATCACCGAGAACATCCTTAACTTTAGGTTAAATCACTTGCTTAACCACCAGTCAGACGTGATCGAGAGATTCATGCCCCGGAAGGCCTTACAGAATCATCTCCGGGTCTCCTTCACACCTAGTGCACCAAGTAGCTGGAGGTAGTGGCTACCATAAAATTGCCTCGCAAAGACTTACTCAAAAAAGCCACTACACAACCAGCACCTAGTGTATAGGTTACACTCGCATAGGGTATCCTCACTTAGTGCGAGAGAGATAGCTTTCACCACGTCTTGCCTGTGCAACAAGGCAACGACATGATGCCCAGGGTAGCTATTCTTGACTTAATTATCCCACCTACAGGGGATAACATGAAAACGCCTGAAAATGATTTAGTCATTTGATGTAAACCATTGGGAAGGATACAAATTAAGCCAAAATTTTCATGTTTTGCGACAAAAAAGTTATCCCAGTCGCTCGGGATAACTTGCGGATAATCAAGTCAAGAATAGCTACCCAGGGTAGCTATTCTTGACTCGATTATCCCACCTACACGGGATAACATGAAAACGCCTGGGTAGCTATTCTTGACTCGATTATCCGCAAGTTATCCCGAGCGACTGGGATAACTTTTTTGTCGCAAAACATGAAAATTTTGGCTTAATTTGTATCCTTCTCAATGGTTTACATCAAACGACTAAATCATTTTCAGGCGTTTTCATGTTATCCCGTGTAGGTGGGATAATCGAGTCAAGAATAGCTACCCAGGAGAATAAACTCTAGTGAAGGGGGTAACATTTAGTGTCCTAGAATACGGCGGCTATGTAGAGTGCGCCACTTTTACTCCCGAACGGCGCACTACGTAAGGCGCAGTTTTTTATATCTTACTAACTTAATCTTATTTATATACTAACTTACTTTTTTAGTTTTTATGATAATTATCAATTTATATTGATTCAAAATCAAACCTAAATTTTATATTACTTATAATCAATCGTATAGCAACATGTCAGAATTATAAATATTATTTGAAGTTGTATTTAATACACTAAATTATAGAGCGGTAAAATTTGATTTTTTTTAAAATAATAAAAATGATGAACTTTAATTTTTTTTCATTAATAATCAATTGTTATTATCTGTAAATCTTATAAAATCAATAAAATAATAATTTTACTATTTAACTACTAAAAATACAACAGGCAATACATATTATTAATCATAATCTTTTTAAACTTGTTTGCTTGGTACTCGTCTTTTGTTTGAGTATAGGGCCAGTGGGCTGAGGTGTACAGGGATAAAAAACTGCGCCTTACGTAGTGTGCCGTTCAGGAGTAAAAGTGGCGCACTCTACAAAGCCGCCGTATTCTAGGACACCACCTCCACTAAAGTTTATTCTCCTGGTCTCTAGTCTTCTTGTCCGCAAGTTATTCCGAGAAACTGGGACAACTATTTTGTCGCAACACATGAAAGTTCAGCCTGTTTTTTGGCTTAATTTGTATCCTTCTCAATAGTTTACATCAAACGTTTGAATCACTTTTAGGCGTTTTCATGTTATCCCGCGTAGGTGGGATAATTATGTCATGAATAGTTACCCAGGGTAGCTATTCTTGACATAATTATCCGCAAGTTATCCCGCGTGACTGGGATAACTATTTTGTCGCAACACATGAAAATTCAACCTGTTTTTTGGCTTGATTTGTATTCAAGAAGTCTAGAAATACAGGAGTACTAACTCCCGATCTCGCTTGTATATAAAATGCGTATCGCTATATGGTCGCCGCTTAATCAAGTGGCGCCACGGTATTCCGGTAACGTGCGCAATCCATACCTGGCTATGAAGTTTTATAACAACCTATGCGCAGTAGAATGTTATTTTCGTCTATTTTTATGTGAAGTATTGACATACCTAGGTCCGTTCGAAAAGTCACTCGGAAACCCGGAAGTTCAAGATTGTGATCATAGAAAATTTTTGATATTTTGTAGTGGTAAGCATGATTTTTTTTATTAAAAATTGTCATGACAGGTAAGAGGTTATTGCAAGTGACACTGACAAGCATCAACAAGCTTTAAAAACAACTAAATGTGATTTTAAGTGATGTTGAAAATTTAAAAAAAATATTCCATTGTTTAATTATTAATAATAATTATTAAAATACTTTTCATAAGTAACAAAAGTGAGTGGCCTGCAATATAAACGTTATTACAATCAATAGTCTACAGTAACCTTTAGTTATTTTTAAGTTTATTTTATTCCTATATTTTTTCGTCTACTGCGCTGCTTCCGGGTTTCCGAACGACTTTTCGAACGGACCCGTAGTGACGTAAAAATGCCAGTATTTTTTTTTTTTTATATCAATACGATATTCGATACGGTATTGATACGCTATCGCCGTATTTAATACCATATGGGTGTTTTGTATGTTAAGGGATTTGGACGATTTTTTTGAGGGTAAAAAAGAGGGGATACGGCCTATCTCTCATACATTGGCCCAACAGCTATTACCAACTGCTAAAAACCAAAAAAACCTCTTTTTTTTTTCAAAAAAACATCTATTTTATCTGTTTGTTATCGTATAATAAAATTAAATTAATAATTATTGATACATTTACTATCAATTTTCAATGTTTAAAAGCTTATTATTGGTAATTAAAAATATCATGAAAATCGTGCAACAGCGCAAAAAAAAAAAAGTATTGGCACACTTGTTTTATATGGTGTATTGTCGTGTTGGTGTATTTCTAATATGTGGTAGTGTATATACTGTATCTGTCAAAAGCATAATAAACATAAAGCATAAGAGTAGTATGAAACATGGAGCAAAATATAAATGGTGATGATAAAAATAACAAAATAATGTGGCAAGACTGATATTTAAAAATGTTTATTAAAAATAAATAAATGAAAAAATATTATTGTTTCTTGTCATCATAAGTTTTTTATAAGTTTATAAATAAAGTTTAAAATAAAATTTTGTTTTTTTTGTCATTATTTGCATGCTTTCTAATATTTTAACTTTTTATTTATAATTTTATTTATTTATTATTTATTATTTTATTATTTTGAATTAATATTTGATTTAATTGTTGTAAATAAATGCATTTACACAGTTATTTTATGTAAGTCATATAATATGCCTTTAACAAGTTAACATTGACACTTTCAAACTTGCGCGCCACAAGATGGCGGAATATCTGATGTTGCCAAGTGTATATGACGTTTCAGCATAAGCCATGAAAGATAGTAAAATAAATGAATTTTTACATACTTTAATTATTAATTATAAAAAAACTAAGCTCCAAACCCCTTTGGTTTTTTTTTCATATGTTTTGTTTTGTCTTATTTTATAACCCAAAAGGTTTTTTGTCGCGATGTCATATTGTCGATCAGAGATATTGTGTTTTCATGAACTATTTATATTGACAAAATCGTATTCTCCATAAGAGCCCATGTTAAAAGTTGTCAACTTTAAAAATTAATAAAAAATTAACAAGCTTCCAAACAATTACCAAAAAATTACAGAAAATGTATTAGTATTTCAAGAATCTACTGTATAAATTTCATCTCATTCTCATATTCGGAAAAAAATCGTCCAAATCCCTTAAAATACGGTATCATACTGAATTTTTGATACAATACCGTATTAATAGCAAAATGCACCCCTATAGATGTAAAAATACGGTATCAATCTTTTTTCCACCAAATTCCAAAAACTTTTAGTATCAAAATCAATCAATCAAATTATCAAGTCTAGTAATTGAATAATTATTGATTTAAATTTTTCATTTTTATTTAAAATGAAAAAATAATATAAAAAAACAATATCTGTAATAAAAATTGAATAAAGGTATATATAAATTATCAAATTATTACAAATTGACATAAATAAATAATTTATTATTATACTTTTTCATTATTTCATTAAAAGAAAATGTTTATTGCTAAGTACAGTCTTGAAATGATAGTATCACCTTTGAAAAAATAATTCTTATAAATTATATCAATATATAATATTTTAATATTATTTTAATAATTTCATAAAAAAAATATATCATATATTTCTATTATTCTGTTTTATTCTGATTATATATTTTGATTATTTTCGTATATTACATATTTTTTTATTGTTTTTTTCATCACATTTTTTACCATCATCATAATCATCATCTCCATAAGCATTGTCATCATCATCTTGATCAACGACGTTACTATCGTCATCTCCCAACCCAAATATTGAGTACTTTTTTTTTTAAGCTTGAAATAACTTTTCGTTATGTGCAATAGAAGCAATTTTAGCAACTCTGTCAACCAATAAACGATTTCGTCTTGGAGAGTGGCTCCAACCATGAGTACTAAAAGTCCTTTCAGTAGGAGCTCTCGTACTATTTAAAGAAAATATAGCTTTATTTAATAAACCAATATCTTCAAGAAGTAAGTTCGAAATATAAGCAACATACGATGATATCCAAGGTTTTGGAGAAGTGACAATTTTACATGCTTTTTCCATCACACTTGCATTGTCAGCAAATAATCCAACAACTTTATTCGGACCAATTTCATAAATTACTTTATTTATTTCTTGAGCTATGTAATCACTACTATGGCTAAGTGCACCAGTTGAAACTGATTCGATAACCAATGGTGCAGGTGTAGTTACAATAAAATACACGGGACAACATGAAAACGCCTTAAAGTGATTTAGTCATTTGATGTAAACCGTTGAGAAAGATACAAATTAAGCCGAAATTTTTATTTTTTGCGACAAAAAAGTTATCCCAGTCGCTCGGGATAATTTGCGGATAATTAAGTCAAGAATAGCTACCCTGCTCACATCACTAGACAGCAGTGATCGGTAGGTATGATACCAGTGTATGATACAGGTGTATCATACAGTATCATACATCTTCAGTTTCATACACGATGTATCATACATTTGAAGAGCGCCTCTATCAAGAGGCACGGTAGTGCCTCGAGTCAAGTATGAGAAAGAAAATATATATGTGTGTAAGAGTAACTGCGGTACCTTATTATATATCAAATATTTTGCCCCCTTCCGTCTTCAATTATTAGAAATTTAATTAAAATATAATGGATTTAATTAAAAAATATGAGGCTTTGTAATGATCCCATAAATCGATGTCAAGCTTTTTTTTAAAAAAAAAATCAGATTTTTTAGTGGCTTATTTTTTTTTTTATTGAACAATCAAATTAACGGTTGCGATTTTTTGGCTGAAAAACCAGATTTCTGATTTTGTTAAGTTGGTAGTACGGTATAAGATTATAAAATTTTTTTTTTTTTTTACTTTTCTCACTTGCTCATTTTTGTTGGCTGCACTGCAGAGTTGACATATGAATATATGATAAATATTGCAATATTGTATATTAAAAATAATAAACATCAAATGATACACCGGTAAAATAATTATAAATAAAAATTAAACTTGATGATATATAAATTGTGTATGTTACAAAAAAAACTTTACAAAAAGATGTGATATCTAACAAAAAACAAAAAAACAAGTATTTTGTACAAAAAAAAGAGTCAAGTACTTCGAAATTGTAGTCAATTTGTAATGTAACTTGTTTTGCCATTAATTAATCTAAAATGTTAAAAAAAAAAAAAATAATAAAAAAAAAAATTATACTTGACCCTGCTAAACATAAGATTGAATAATGTTGGCTTAAAATTTTATTTTTAATTTAGGAAAAACTACGCAGGGTCAAGTATAATTTTTTTTTTTTATTATTTTCCTTTTTTTCAACATTTTAGATTAATTAATGGCAAAACAAGTTACATTACAAATTGAATACAATTTCGAGTACTTGACTCTTTTTTTTTTGTACCAAATGTTTGTTTTTTGTTTTTTGTTAGATATATTAATTTTCAAAGTATTTTCCTGACGCCTCAATCGGCGCCTAGAAAAAATATGTAAACATAACACATAACCAAACGAATATATACTAATTTTTTTTCCATAAGAAAGCAAACAAATAAAAAAATAAAATTCTATAAATTAATTTTCTTGAATAAACGAATTACTACAAAAAAAAAATGCTGATAAATGCATGCAAAATTCGATAAATGAATTTTTTCAGCATACAAATGTCTATGGAATAAGATGCATTTGCTAAAAAGACAAGTACTTGTAAAATAATTGTTTAAAAAATTATTTATCAAATTACATTTGTCTTCTTAGCTTTGAATCATTTGAAAATGTACTTTAAATAAATATAAATTATTGATTTTTTGATAAACAATTGGCTAAAATAAAAGATGCATCTGCTAAGACAAGTAATTGTAAAGTAATTCTTCTAAAAATTATTTATGAATTATTTATTTGTCTTCATAGTCAATAGATATTTAAGATAGAATTTTAAATCATTAATTAATAGAATTCAGGAAAACAATTGTCGAAGGGAAGAGATTTAATTGCGAAGAAAAGACGAGTACTTGTAAAATAGTTTTTTTAATAATAATAGTTTTTTCAAATGAACGGACCGTATGCAAGGAGTGTATGCAAGGAAGCGCTAGAGTCGTGCGGCCATTTAAAGAAACTTTATTGATAAAATTTACTAACGCATTGGATTCGGAAAGAAAAATAACAACACCATAACTAATTAGCGATTAATAATTATAAAAGACAGGAAAAGAACTGGAAAAAACAAATAACGATAAATAAATAGTAAATTTTATTAAAAAAGTTTCTTCAAATGACCGCACAACTCTAGCGCTTCCTTGCATACGCTCCGTGCATACGCTCAGTGTGAATAGTGAACGAACACACCTAATTATGTGTAATTATGCATAGTTATATAGATACTATTCATAGAGGTCATGGAGGTCTATAAAGAGGATAATCTCTCAAAATTTACTGAGGATGACGGAATAGATCAAATCAGTAACTGTATCGGCCACTGTCGGCGCTAGTCTTAGTTAGTACCGAAGTCAAGGTCATATGTTATTATTATTGTGTGGCTCAGTTAAAGTATTTTTTTGTGTAAAAAAATAAAATACAACTGAATAATACATAATAATATTCGATTTTTTATATTATCATTAGTGGATATATTAATAGCAAAAGAATGAGATAGACTAAAAAAAAATCAAATTTATTTATCCCTGTTAAAAATTTTTTTTTTGAGTACATCCATTTTTTTAGCCATATTTGCACTTTATTTTTTAAATAAATGAAAGCATGTAAATAATTGTTAAATATACAAATAGCTGCGGAAAGTGATGTACTCAAAGAGAGACAATTTATTCTTTATTTTCAAATTATTCAATTTATTTAAAAAAATGAAAAACAAGCACCTAAAAAAATGAATGTACTCAAAAAAAAATATTATATCATAGCAATAATTATTCAATGAATTGTCTTTTTTTGCGAGTACATTTCATTCCATAGTTGATGTTTACTTGAAAATTATTATCACGCATTTATTTATTAAAAAAATAAAGAGAAAATAAATAAGAAAATGGATTCAGCTAAACAAAGACATTTAACAGGGATAATTATTTAATAAATTGTCTTTCTTCAAAAACATCTTATACCGTAGCTATTTGTTCATTCAACAATTATTTTTAGGCATTCATTTAATTCAGAAAATAAAGAATAAACTGTCTTTCATTGAGTTCATCTTTTTCTTTATAGCTATTTGTTTATTAAAAAATAATTTTGTCATTTATTTATTTGAAAATTAAAAAATTAATATCGTTTATGGATGCATCTAATTAATGAATGCCTGAAATATATTTTCAAATAAGCAATTAGCTATACGGAATGAGATGAACTCAATAAAAGACAATTTGTTAAACAATTATGCCTGTTTAAAATATTTTTTTAAGTACATCCATTTTCTGAGCTATTTTCTTTTTATTTTTGAAATGAATAAAAGCATGTTAATAATTGTTAAATGAACAAATAGCTGCGGAATGAGATTTACTCAGAAAAAGACGATTTATTAAACAATTTTTGCTGGATCTTTTTTGCTGCATCTTTTTTTTTTTAATTAATATTTATTTAAATGTTCAATAAATGGAAGCATATAAATTATTTTTACATAAACAAATAGCTAAAAAATGAGATGGACCCAGAAAAAAGATATTTTATTAAATAACTATTGCTGAATATTATTTTTTTGAGTACATCTATTTTCTTAGGTATATTTGTTTTTTATTTTTTGAATCAATAATTGCAAACTATTTTTTCTTTTTAATATTTTACCCAGCAATAAGTGTTTAATAAATTTATTTTTTTTTTTGGGCCCATCTCATTCTTTAGCTATTTGTCACTTTACAAATAATTTACATACTTTTATTTATTGAAAATTCAGAGAAAAACTAGCTAAGAGAATAGATGCAGCGAGAAAGATATTTTATCCAGCAGAAATTGTTTAACAAATTGTCGTTTTTCGAGTCCATCTTTTTCTTTATAGCTATTTGTTTACTCAAAAAAAATTATCTTGACACAGAAATAAGTAGTAAACATGTGATTTTGACTCCGGTACTAACTAAGAATAGCGCATTCAGTGGCCGATAGAGTTACCACACAGATTACCCTCCTTGTAAAACTCCATGCTACAAGAGAATAAAAAAATACAAAAATAATTCACAGCTTGAGTCCGTAACCAGAACGAGGGTTGTGAGTAGGGTTGTTAATTTACCGGTGTTTTATATTTTTAGCATTTTTAACCGGATTTTTTACCGGTAAAAAATCATTTTTAACCAAAAAAATCGGAGCTTACTACAGCCAATCACCGTTCGCGCGGGTAATTTCAAATATTTTATTTTATGTTTAATTAGAATGTATAATCATCAATAAAAGGATATTCTTTATTTTATATTAGTTAAAAGCTATATTCAAATAAATTATTATTGCAAAAGAATTTTATTATTAATTTATAAACATTTACCTCTAGAGTAAAGTTTTTTCTATATTTATGAAATTATAAACAGTCTTTTTTTATTAAATGTTTAATACTACATATTTGTTATTATTGTTATAAATATATAATCATATATTTTTTAACATTAAAATTTTTATATTATAATTATTATTATTAATATAATAATTATTATTTTTAGGTAACTAAAGACTTTTTTCTGAAATAATAGTACTTTTTTGGTAGCCATTGCATCAATGCCAAGAAGACTAGTGACCAGGAGAATCAACTTCGATGGAAGGGGTAAATATTTTTGGCTTGATATACGTCGTAAATGTAGAGTGCGCCACTTTGGTTATTCAATTGCGCACTACGTAATGCGCTGTTTGTTTATTTCCACACCCCTCAGCCGGCCTTTTTAAAAAATGCATGGAATGTTCTGGAATTCAAGTTTAGAGGTTATACATTATTGTTATCGAGGTAAGAAAAAAACAATGTTCATTTTCTAATGTATTTTTATATCTAACAAAAAACAAAAAACAAGTATTTTGTACAAAAAAAAGCGTCAAGTATTCGAAATTGTAGTCAATTTGTAATGTAACTTGTTTTGTCATCAATTAATTTTTTGATATAAAAAAAAATATGATACAATAAAAACCAACGAAGAAATTTTATTTTCGATGCATGTAGTTAAATCTAAATTGGTGAAAAAAAAAAAATTATACTTGACCTCGCTTTTTCCTAAATTAAAAATTAAATTTTAAGCCAACATTATTTAATCTCAGGTATAGCGAGGTAAAGTATAATTTTGTTTTTTTTTTTTTATTTTTTTTTTTTCAACAATTTAGATTTAACTACATGTATCGAAAATAAAATTTCTTCGTTGGTTTTTATTGTATCATATTTTTTTTTATATCAAAAAATTAATTAATGACAAAACAAGTTACATTACAAATTGACTACAATTTCGAATACTTGACGCTTTTTTTTGTACAAAATACTTGTTTTTTGTTTTTTGTTAGATATCACATCTTTTTGTAAAGTTTTTTTTGTAACATACACAATTTATATATCATCAAGTTTAATTTTTATTTATAATTATTTTACCGGTGTATCATTTGATGTTTATTATTTTTAATATACAATATTGCAATATTTATCATATATTCATATGTCAACTCTGCAGTGCAGCCAACAAAAATGAGCAAGAGAGAAAAGAAAAAAAAAAAAAAATTTTTATAATCTTATACCGTACTACCAACTTAACAAAATTAGAAATCTGGTTTTTCAGCAAAAAGCGCAAAACTGTTAATTTAATTATTCAATTAAAAAAAAAATATAGCACTAAAAAATCTGATTTTTTTTTTAAAAAAAAGCTAGACATCGATTTATGGGATCATTACAAAGCCTCATTTTTTTTAATTGAATCCATCATATTTGAATTAAATTTCTAAAAATTGGAGACGGAAGGGGGCAAAATATTTGATGTATAATAAGGCACGATAGTTACTCTTACACACGCATATATATTTCCTTTCTCATACTTGACTCGAGGCACTACCGTGCCTTTTGAATTAAACTGACATAAAAATAATAATAACAAATGTCAATAGTAAAACTAATTTATTTTATATAATTCAATGTTAAAAAAACGTCATGGGAAGGTCTGAGTCAGAAATTTGGAGATATTTTGTTCAAGTAACTTGTACAGAAAATGGTAGTACCAGTAAATACAAGAAAAGACGTTGCAAGTTTTGTAGCCAAGAATATGTACCTAATGCACAACGAATGCTTAATTACTCGCTTTCTGAATGTAATGAATGTCCAGAAAATGTCAAAAAAGTTTTAAGTAGTGAACCAACAAGTCAAATTGACATATCTGATACAAATACAAGTGCCAATGATTTAACACCAAAGACATCAATACAAATGTATGTTTTTAAAGGTATTAATAAAAAGAAAAAAATATATCATTTTCTTGACAAAATGTCTTCTCAAGAACAAAAAGACCTTGAAGCTGCTTTTGCCAGAGCATTGATTGCCACTAATCTTCCATTGTCAGAATTTAATAATTATTATCGGGAATTCTTTTTTACATTACTACGACCAGCTTCTAAAAAACCATCTCGATATGTTCTTTCACACAGATTGTTAGATGCAGAATATGAAAAAGTAAACAAAGCTGTTGAAGATAAAATGAATGATGCAGATACATTGACAATTATATCAAATGGTTGGACTGATATTAATGGTTATGGTTTTACAAATATATTGTTGTTACAACACCACAGCTTGTATCTTATAAAGCAATTGAATCTAAAGAAGTATCACATACTGCAAAATACATATGTGATATTTTAAGTTCAGCAATACTGTTGGTTCTGAAAAAGTCAAAGATGTCGTCACTGATAATGCAGCTAACATGAAATCAGCTTGGTCACTTCTTTTTATTAAATTTCCTCATTTAATAACATATGGATGTTTAGGCCATTGATTGAATTTACTTGTAAAAGATATTTTAAATGTGAAAATAATGATTCATGATGTTGATAAGCCTGAAAGAGATGTATTAACAGCATCAAAAGAAATAATTAACTTCTTTAAACGTTATCATCAGACTAGACAAATTTTAAAACGAATAGGAAAAGAAAATAAAAATTGTGTTACTTTAATTAGTTCATGTGCTTCTTGATAAAAAATCCGGTTAAAAATGCTAAAAATATAAAACACCGGTAAATTAACAACCCTAAACAGATCCTTTAAATACATAACTATTTTCAGTAACTGAGGATGGTGGATATGTTTGCGACAGTGGCAGTAGCAGCTCGCGATTTGTTGGTTAATCAATAATTTTGTCAATAAAAATCAAATTAATTAAATTTTTAAATTGGTCAAATTTTATGAAATAATATAGCCTATATGTATTCATGCCTATATTTACTCATGACTTTTTGCAAAGGAGGAAAAAAGATTAATATTTATATAAACAGGTTTAGGACGTGACACCATCAATGTTAATTACAACCACCTTTTAGTAATCTTTACTTAAAATTTTTCTCTCCATCTATGAAAATGAACTCGAATAGTTTTTTTTTAAATTTTTTTTATTTAATTGAAACTTAAATTAACATTATTTGTTTTTTTTTTTTTTTTGTCGGAGAAATGGAATTCAATGTGAAGAATTGATGCAGTATGTTGATTCGAATAATCTGAATACATAAGCTGGTAATAATTTAATAACTTTTTTTTCAATTTTTTTTTTTTTTTTTGATACCTGTATTTACGATATGGGTTATTATAGAAGGCCTTGCACTAGGAGTTAGCATTTCGCGTTATACTCTGGACTACTCGCTGACCCCACCATGCTTCAAGATTAAATGGCTCAAAGTCTAAGACATATTTTTATCGAATAAGTAATTCAAACTTTCATTGAATTAGAATGATTCAATATGGATAATGTAAAAAAAATGATTTTAACCTTTCAATTCAGGATTTGGTTCTTTTTCTTGATAATAGCTCACCGATGCATTGTTACGATAACTTTGTAGATCAGCATGTGACTGGTTGTGGCACATATCGAGCTCTTTTGAAACTAAATTCCATGCTGTAATTTAGTAGTTTTCAATAAAATATTTATTATATCGCAATCAATTAACATTAGATACTATGTATAAATCATTTAATAGTTTTGTTTGAGACTCACTACTTACAATCATAAATAAAATTAATTAAATCAAAGTGTTGGGGTGATGACTCTAGATGATGCCTTACTGGTGTAATCCCTCCTAATTTTTTGCCGTTCAGTGTTGTCATCTGTGATCTTCCACTACAACAGAATAAGTTGCAAATTTTTTTAATTTGATTTGGAATACTTTGTATTGTAGAGTATTTCAATATTTTTAGTATACGAAATTCTTGAGTAACTAGTAATTTGAAAAAGGAAAAAAAAAAAGCACCAAAAATTATAAATGATAAAGCTTTAATCACCAGAATATTGAAACTAAAATACAAATGCTCTAATAAAAGTTAAAAAAATATATATTTTTATCTTACTCTAGATAATAATTACTTGAATTTGAGTGAAAAAAAATTACTGTTTTATCTTTGAATTTTATACTTGTATATAATTTTTCTCAATAACGTAATAACAAAATTTTTGAAAGTTTAATAATGATTGACCCAGGAATAAAAATAAAAAACCAATACCCACACTAAAATATAATATTAAACGGATATTTTAACAAGTAATCAGAAAAAAAAAATATAACTTTAATAATTTGAAGAGTGTTTATGTTTAGCTATCAAGATAAACCCAAGAATAAACGTCAGGAAGCAAAGATGGCGACTACCCAATGATGCACAACAAAAATTTTAACTGAATATATATTTTCGTCCACATTGCCTGATTATTGTCTATCGCAGAAATATCTTCGAGAAATTTATCAATGAAACTAATATAATTAATACTTTTTGTCATACTAAATGAAAAGGGCAATAAATATTTAATAATGCATATCTTTTGGTTTTAAAAATTATTACTACAGGAAAGTTGACAACTTGCAATCACCTCATTTTTTTTTCCTTTGTTGAAAAGAAACAAAGTTCTTCAGTTTTCAACTTGCGGGAATATAATAAAAACACTTAAATTTCTGAATGATGCCCTACTTATAATTGAATTTGACGGTTGACCTTGAAATGTAAAAATGTTAATAACACTGCATACCACTATCAGAAAATTTCTGATTTCTAGTCTTCGAGAACAGTGTATCTACATCAGCGATGAATACTTCAAGGATTTTGGGGTACCATACGTAAGATACAGTATGATACGTATGATATGTATAATAGTTAAGAGTGCCCAGTTTTTTCTATAAAATGAAGTAAATTATAGGTGTGTTCGTTCACTATTCACACTGAGCGTATGCACGGAGCGTATGCAAGGAAGCGCTAGAGTCGTGCGGCCATTTGAAGAAACTTTATTGATGAAATTTACTAACGCATTGGATTCGGAAAGAAAAATAACAACACCATAACTAATTAGCAATTAATAATTATGAAAGACAGCAAAAGAACTGAAAAAAACAAATAACAATAAATAAATAGTAAATTTTATTAAAAAAGTTTCTTCAAATGACCGCACGACTCTAGCGCTTCCTTGCATACGCTCCGTGCATACGCTCGGTGTAAATAGTGAACGAACACACCTTATTTATGCACCTGCATCAGTATTCACAGGGCAGAATAAAATTTACACTTTAAGGCTTTTTTTTCCACTGAGGGGGCTTGAAAAAGTTTATGTTAAATTTCTACATTGAATATAGTTTATGACTAGAGAGCTCATTTTTTGCATATATGTAATACTACTATATTGCTAACATCCTATCTTTCCAATAAGTGGAGTTTCTCCGTAGGCAAGAGCGTCGACGATATGGTCTTCTTTTTCAGAAACAAGAAAAATGAGAGAGTAGAGAGCGTAGGGAGGGAATCAGATTACCTCGGCCACTCACCAACACTATTTTAACTTTCGCACGTATATCAAATAAATTTATCGTTTTGCCTGTTGTCATTCCTGAAGGTTCTGTTCGTCTAATAGTGTTGGTGAGTTGTCGAGTTAATCCGATTCCCTCCCTACGCTCCCTACTCTTCCTCATGTTTTACGTTTCTGAAAAAAGAAGACCATATCTTTGACGCTCTTGCCTAAGGAGATCCGGGTAGCTATTCTTGACTCGATTATCCCACCTACACGGGATAACATGAAAACGCCTGAAAATGATTTAGTCGTTTGATGTAAACCATTGAAAAGGATACAAATTAAGCTAAAATTTTCATGTTTTGCGACAAAAAAGTTATCCCAGTCGCTCGAGATAACTTGCGGATAATCGAGTCAAGAATAGCTACCCAGACTATAATAAGACTATATTAATACTGCCCCAACCGTTCTTAAATGAATAAGGTAGACTGTAGAGTCAGTGGGTTCAGACTCACACACACTTACGCATAAGAAAATCAATATAAAGCGCTGTGCCCACACGCAAGTTTTTTGGTGATTTTTCTTGCAAAATCTTTTATCACCAAATACAACTAGATCTTACCTAGATATCACTGAAAAGTTTAGTAATAATCTAGTCGTGCAAGGCCTTGCAGCAAAAACTTGCACGAAAAACTTGCGTGTGGACACACCGCTTTATATTGATTTTCTTAAGGCCCTTGTCGACTAGCACAGTTTTTCTAAAAAGTTCTATGGCATAGCGCTTGGGTAGAAATAGTTCAGCCATGACGGCTGTAGGGCGGCGATATAATCGTTTATTGAAATGATTCCAGCTCTACCAACATTCGTAAAATCACAACAAAAATTAATTAAACGCATAACCTTTTTTATTTGTTTACTCTTGTTGACAAATGACAATACGATATTCTGACAGTCAATCAATCAATTAATGTAGACTGTAAACAACTGTAAACAAAGAACAACAAAAAAGCTATAAATGCCGCTTTTTTTTTTTTTCTCAAAGTTGGCTGCATCTAAAAAAACGAGTGTGAAGTTAGCAGAACTATGCTCAAAATGCTGCACGCAGCATTTTTCCAGCATAGTCCTCAGCGGCCATTTTTTAGTGAGTTTTTGGTGATATATAGTGACCAAAGTGCTATGGCATAGAACTTTGTTGAAAAACTATGCTAGTCGACAAGGGCCTTAATACTACTATATTGCTAACAAGAAATATATTTGTCGGCAAGGCAAGAGTGCGTCCGATATTCTCTTCTCTCTCTTGCTTGGCCAAAAAACAACGCGCACAACTCAGATAGTGGGGCATTCGGAGTGATTTGGGAGATCACGTACCCAATTACACTTTATTATATATGTTCTGTCAAAAAAATAATGGTTATGTTATATCGAAATATATTTTGATGTTAATATAAACAATACATTTTTTTAGTTATTATAAATAATTATAGTAAATTATGGGACAACTGTTAAATAATTTATTATCAAAATTAGCTATGGGTGTTGGAGCTCTTCATGGACATGCTCGTCTAATAAATGAAAATGAAAATATTGGAAATAGAGTACGAAGAATCAATAATATAATCAGAAATTATGCAATTCGTCAAATATTAAATCCATTTGACATATTGGATAATCGAACATTTTTAAACCGTTTCAGATATTCAGAGTATAATTAATTAATAACGAAATGTATAACATTCTAAATAACCTTTATAAACCCTTTTCAATAGGCTTCTAAAACAAATTGTCTTGTGGCTGTGTGAACGAGTGGAAGCACATCTTCTTAACGAAGGATCGGGCACGGATTGACTCAAACAACTACAACTAATTTGATTTATAAATTATGAATAAAAGATATTGGTTCAAATGATAATATATAGCTCTTTTTTAACCATTTTTTAACTATTTTTGTTTTATTTTTATTGTGTTATTTTTTTTGCGTAGTACTTTTTTTCCAACTCCTCAGGAATAAAAAATTGAATAAAATTCACTTATTGTATACTATAAAAATAACAATACAAGAAGCATTTTTAACCAGATTTTTAGGTCTAGAAAGTTAGCACAACCTTTATGGCACAATCACTTGTTACTATAATAGAATTTTGTGCAAATTATGTGCAAATTATGTGCGAAATTATTAATTT
>WSYQ01001540.1:0-42537 GCA_011426435.1 Lysiphlebus fabarum
TTCATACTTTCATACCGGTATAATACCGGTTTGAAAGTATTAAACCTAAAAACCGTCCAACTAACCAACACCAGGGTAGCTATTCTTGACTTGATTATCCGCAAGTTATCCCGAGCGACTGGGATAACTTTTTTGTCGCAAAACATGAAAATTTTAGCTTAATTTGTATCCTTCTCAATGGTTTACATCAAACGACTAAATCATTTTCAGGCGTTTTCATGTTATCCCGTGTAGGTGGGATAATCGAGTCAAGAATAGCTACCCAAGAGCAGGGTTGTTAAAATGGAGGGTTTTTGAGTTGTTTACAATTATCCATGGATAAAACGTTTAAAACAGGATAAAACGGATAAAACGGATAAAACCCATCTGATCTCTTGTAGGCTCAAACTTTCCCTCTTACCGATTATACTTACACTCTTAACCTGTCAAACAATTGTTGTTTATTTAATAAACATTAATAATAACAAGTTTATAAAATTTATAAACATAATATTTATATTATTTATTTATGAACAAATTTGATAATCATATATTTAAAAAAAAACATTAATAACAACAAATTTATTTAGGTTCGTTTGTTTGTTTTGGTGGCAGTTCCCGATTTCGCCACTAGATGGCGACGATTTATACAAATGGATAAAACTAAGGATGTCTTTTTAGATGAATGAAATAATTATTCTTAGTAACTACCGTGCCTTATTATACACGACACATTGGTGACCCCTTCCGTCCCCAATTATTTATGATTCAATTAAAATATGATGGAATCAATTAAAAAATACGGGGTTTTGTAATGATCCCATAAATCGATGTCAAGCTTTTTTTTTAAAAAAATCAGATTTTTTAGTGGCTTATTTTTTTTTTTATTGAACAATCAAATTAACGGTTGCGATTTTTTGGCTGAAAAACCAGATTTCTGATTTTGTTAAGTTGGTAGTACGGTATAAGATTATAAAATTTTTTTTTTTTTCTTTTCTCACTTGCTCATTTTTGTTGGCTGCACTGCAGAGTTGACATATGAATATATGATAAATATTGCAATATTGTATATTAAAAATAATAAACATCAAATGATACACCGGTAAAATAATTATAAATAAAAATTAAACTTGATGATATATAAATTGTGTATGTTACAAAAAAAACTTTACAAAAAGATGTGATATCTAACAAAAAACAAAAAACAAGTATTTTGTACAAAAAAAAGAGTCAAGTACTCGAAATTGTAGTCAATTTGTAATGTAACTTGTTTTGCCATTAATTAATCTAAAATGTTAAAAAAAAAAAAAATTATACTTGACCCTGCTAAACATAAGATTGAATAATGTTGGCTTAAAATTTTATTTTTAATTTAGGAAAAACTACGCAGGGTCAAGTATAATTTTTTTTTTTTTTAACAATTGAAATTATTAATGGCAAAACAAGTTACATTACAAATTGACTACAATTTCGAGTACTTGACTCTTTTTTTTTTACAAAATACTTGTTTTTTTGTTTTTTGTTAGATAGTAGTATTACATATATGGCTACAACGGCATGTTTATGAAACCTCCATCTATAGAGTCGTACGACGTTTTTGGTCCTATTTGCCAAGAAGACTAGAAACCAGGAGAATCAACTTCGATGAAAGGGGTAAATATTTTTGGCTTGATATACGTCGTAAATGTAGAGTGCGCCACTTTAGTTATTCAATTGCGCACTACGTAATGCGCTGTTTGTTTATTGCCACACCCCTCAGCCGGCCTTTCTAAAAAATGCATTGAAAATAAATAATTAATAATTTTTTTTAATGAATACGACAAGATGCAAAATTATTGATTTTGAATGTCATTTTCAAAGATCAAAAGACTAGAGAGACAAATACAATTGGATAAATAATTTTTTGAAGAATTATTCTACACGTACTTGTACAGCTTTTTTCCAATGTATTAAATTTATTAAACAATTATTGCTAGGTGGAATATTTTTTTTTTTATAAACAAATAGCTTACGAATAAGATGGACTTAAAAAGAGACAATTATTGTTAAATGAAAAGCAATTATTATTTAATAAATTATCTTCTTTGAAGTAGATCTCTTTTCTTAGCCAGTTGTTAATTTAAAAAAAATTTCACTTATTTATTTGATGAAATATTCAATGTATCAAAAAAAATATTTTACCCACATTTACGACGTATATCAAGCCACTCTCACTCTTATAGTTGATTCTCCTGGTCTCTAGTCTTCTTGCTATTTGCCTAATCCCCCACTCTATAGAGTTGACTTTCCTGGCTATTCTTGACTCGATTATCCCACCTACACGGGATAACATGAAAACGCCTGAAAATGATTTAGTCGTTTGATGTAAACCATTGAGAAGGATACAAATCAAGCCAAAATTTTCATGTTTTGCGACAAAAAAGTTATCCCAGTCACTCGGGATAACTTGCGGATGATCGAGTCAAGAATAGCTACCCTGGTCTCTAGTCTTCATAAATCGGATTAACGCGGCAACTCACCAACACTATTTTAACTTATCCATGGAAGTATATCCATAGAAGTCCATAACGAGGATAATCTCTTAAAATTTACTGAGGATGACCGAATGGAGCAACTTAGTAACTCTATCGGCCACTGACGGCGCTAGTCTTGGTTAGTACCCAAGTCAAGGTCATATGTTATTGTGTGGCTCAGTTAAAGTATTTTTTTGTATAAAAAAATAAAATACAACTAAATAATACATAATAACATTCAATTTTTTATATTATCATTAGTGGATACATTAATAGCAAAGGAATGAGATAGACTTAGAAAAAAAAAAATTCATTTATCCCTGTTAAAAATTTTTTTTTTGAGTACATTCATTTTTTTTGCTATATGTGCACTTTATTTTTTAAATAAATGAAAGCATATAAATTATTTTAAAATAAACAAATAGCTACGGAATGTGATGTACTCAAAAAAAGACTATTTATTCCTTATTTTAAAATTATTCAATTTATTTTAAAAAATGAAAAACAAGCACCTAAAAAAATGAATGTACTCAAAAAAATATATTATATCATAGCAATAATTATTCAATGAATTGTCTCTTTTTGCGAGTACATCTCATTTCATAGCTATTTGTTTACTTGAAAATTATTTTCACTTATTTATTTATTGAAAAAATAAAGAGCTAATAACTAAGAGAACGGATGCAGCTAAACAAAGATATTTAATAGTATTAATTATTTAATAAATTGTCTTTTTTTAAGTACATCTTATATCATAGCTAATTGTTTATTCAACAATTATTATTAGGCATTTATTTTATTGAAAAAATAAAGAATAAAATGTCTTTCTTTCAATTCATCTTTTTCTTTATAGCTATTAGTTTATTAAAAAATAATTTACAGTCATTTATTTATTAAAAATAAAAAAATTAATATTGTCTATGGATGCATCTAATTAATGATGGACTGAAAATTATTATTAAATAAGCAATTAGCCATATGGAATGAAATGAACTCAAAAAAAGACAATTTATTAAACAATTATGCTTGTTAAAAATATTTTTTTGAGTACATTCATTTCCTGAGCTATTTCCTTTTTTTTTTTTGAATGAATGAAAGCATGTTAATAATTGTTAAATGAACAAATAGCTGCGGAATGAGATTTACTCAGAAAAAGACAATTTATTAAACAATTTGTGCTGGATAAAATATCTTTTTTGCTGCATCTATTTTCGTAGATAATTCTTTTTCAAATGTTCAATAATGAAAGAATGTAAATTATTTTTAAATAGACAAATAGCTAACAAATGAGATGGACCCAAAAAAAAATAATTTATTAAATAGTTATTGCTGAGTAAAATATTTTTTTGAGTACATCTACGACAATATTTAGATTTGGAATTATATAACTATATTCTAGGGACATATAATATGTGTTATTGGCAATTCTCGTACATTGGAGCCGGAAAATAATGCCGCAACCAAGAAGACTAGAGATCAGGGTAGCTATTCTTGACTCGATTATCCCACCTACACGGGATAACATGAAAACGCCTGAAAATGATTTAGTCGTTTGATGTAAACCATTGGGAAGGATACAAATTAAGCTAAAATTTTCATGTTTTGCGACAAAAAAGTTATCCCAGTCGCTCGGGATAACTTGCGGATAATCGAGTCAAGAATAGCTACCCAGGAGAATAAACTTTAGTGGTGTCCTAGAATACGGCGGCCATCTAGAGTTCGCTACTTTAACTCCTAAATGGCGCACTACGTAAGGCGCAGTTTTTTGTCCATGTACACCTCACCCCACCGGCCCAATACTCGAGTCGTCAATAAATAAGTAACATAACCATAAATTATAGTAAACGTCAAAATCTCATTGTGATTGTTATTTAAATTGCAACGAATTAATCCTCATTGCTGTACGAAAAATTCAACTTTGTGATTATTTTTTGTATTTATCAAGCTGTATACAAATATCAATATACCTATATTGAAAAATTTATCTACAAATAATAGGTATAAGTATGTGAATTATTTTGCTCCATTTTTTAAGACTTGAATTTTAACTATGCCAAATGAACGTTTTACTTTATTAATTTTACTAACGTTTTTTTCTAGATATCAATAATTGATAAATAAAAAAGATGGGTAAAACGAAAAAAAAAACGTCTTGTAGCAAGATCTGATTATGTTACTTATTTATTGACGACTCGAGTATAGGGCCGGTGGGCTGAGGTGTACAGGGATAAAAAACTGCGCCTTACATAGTGCGCCGTTCAGGAGTAAAAGTGGTGCACTCTACATAACCGCCGTATTTTAGGACACCCCTTCCACTAAAGTTTATTCTTCTGGTCTCTAGTCTTCTTGGCCGCAACTCTGCAAGCCTGTCAAAAACCATGGAGGTGTATAAGGAGTGTAAACTCTGAATTTTTACTGTGTAAAAGCATAGGCAGCTGCTGAGGCTGCCATTTCGGAGCAGATCAATTCCAAAAACTGCCAACTGCAGCGCTGGCGTCGGCCGTGCACGTAGACAGAAAAAAGAAACAAAATGTTCTTATTCACTTTAATCTAATAGTCTGTATATGTTTAGTTTTTGTAGAACACAGGTGCAATTTTAATTACTAATATATGTTGGTTAATTAACGTTGTCAAGTAAATTCTAATTTTTTTTTCGATTCTTTGATAAAACTGGAAGTTATATTGACAGCCAAATTGTTGTCAACATAATTTATTAACTATTTTTTTATTATTTTCTAAGGGAATCATGAACGTTTTTTTTAATTATTTTCTAAATAGAAAAAAAAAATTAATTGTAACATATTTTAATTAAAAATGTTGACGTCAACACACTTGCACTACAGATATCACACAAAACTTAAACACCTCCATGACTTAAACAAAAAGTAAACCAAAGTAAACCAAAGTAAACAAAAAAAAGCCTCGTGCAAGGCTGACGCCAGCGCCACTATTTGCTCCGGAATGTCTGCTTCAGCAAAAAGCCAGAGTTTACACTCCTTATACACCTCCATGTCAAAAACATATATGTAATACTACTAAATTTCTAATGGTCTAGTAGTCTTATTTTTTCAAAAACGTGAAAAATGAGAAAGAGTAGGGAGCGTAGGGAGGGAATTGGATTAACTCGACAGCTCACCAACTGTATTAGACCAACCGAACCTTCAGGGTACCTAGGGTGAAACCGTCAGAAGAAGTTCACGATGATCAATCAGCGCATGCGCGAGAATATAACGATACCAGGGGTCCGTTCGAAAAGTCACTCGGAAACCCGGAGCAGCGCAGTATACGAAAAAATAAAGGAATAAAATAAACTTGAAAGTAACTAAACGTTACTGTAGACTATTGATTGTAATAACGGCCATATTGCAGGCCACTCACTTTTGTTACTTATGAAAAGTATTTTTATAATTATTATTAATAATTAAACAATAGAATATTTTTTTGATTTATAGTTTGTACCTATACAAATTCATGACAAAAAAAAATCATGCTTACCACAACAAAATATCAAATATATTTTATTACATCGTGCAAATAACGTCAACCAGTCGATTGAGAACCACAGAGGGACTGTATATGCCACCGTACGGTGTCGATACCACGCAACACTAGTGTATAAGTAATAGCTAACGTACAATGACCGTACGGTTAATGCAATGCTCACCGTAAAGCCATTGTACAATGCTGTGTTACATGTCAACCACGAACGTCCACCGTACGGTGGGATTTACGTTGCCTCCCACTTCTTAAATTTTTTCGGGCCTCAACGTACGCTCACTGTACGGGCAACATGCCCTTTCTTAATCTCATTGTACAATGATTGTACAGTGAGCAGTTTTTTATTTTTTAACAACACCGTACAATGGTTGTACAATGAATTTTCTCCCATTGTACGTCCAATATTTATAAGTGAAAGAAACGAAATTTTTTGGCGAATATTTGTTATAAAAATTGATTTTCCGAGATTATCATATATAAATAGTCTAGGAAAATTTATAGAGGATTTTATTATTCGCATCAAATTAGCCTAAGGTTGATGGAATCAAAATAAACCATTATATGGATTCTATTGGAGTTTTTTTTGGAGAATATTGGAGTGAAGTTAATTTTCTTTGGGAGTTGATGATTTAATTAATATCAATTAATTAAGATTTAGGGGCGCAGGCAGCCTGGATTTTTTTAATTTTCAACTTTTTTAATTTTTTTTTTTTTTAATTGATAGATAATTCTTTGGAGGATTATAAAATGCAAAAAAATTTCATTGGGAGTTCTTCAATTAATTATTAAAAAATATTATAATTTTTTAATTGTTGCTATGCGCTGATCAATCATTTCGGTCGATTGCGCATTATTATACTTCCTAACCTTAGCATGTATGTGTAGACGTGTATATGTGTAACAGCTTTATTTTTATAATTACTCTCAAAAAAACGTATTTACCTATTATTTAAATTGAAAAAAGTATTCGAACCTATATTTTTGTTATATAATTTAGTCTTTAAAATCAGGAAAAACAATAACATATTTGATTATACACACATTTTTACACATCCATGCTAGGGTTTAGAAGTATAGAAATGCGCAATTGACCGAAATGATTGATCAGCGTATAGCAACAATTTAAAAATTATAATAATTTTTAATAATTAATTGAAGAACTCCCAATGAAATTTTTTTGCAGTTTATAATTCTCCAAAGAATTACCTATCCATTTAAAAAAAAAAACTTGAAAAAGTTGAAAATTAAAAAAATCCAGGCTGCCTGCGCCCCTAAATCTTAATTAGTTAATATTAATTAAACCATCAACTCCCCAAGAAAATTAAGTTCACTCTAATATTCTCCAAAAAAACTCCAATAGAATTCATATAATAGTTTATTTTGATTACATCAACCTTAGGCTAATTAGATGCGAATGATTTTATCATTTTTGTCATTGTTTCTGTTTTCAGTTTTTTGTCGGTATTACAGAGCGAAAAACGAAAACGAAAGAGAATTTTTTATTAAACGAATTCACTTATTTAAACAAATATTTATGATAAAATAATTGGTTGTAAACTAATTACTTAAACTGGCAAAATAAATAAATAAAATTATGATCCACCATAAAGTACTAAACCACGTATGAGTTTTCCATATAAAAATGATTTTGTTGATGCTGTTAATGTTGCACCAAATTCTATTGAAAAGATTATAACAAACAATTAATAATCATGAAAAAAAAAAAAATTTTTTAAGATACAAAAAAAAAAAAACCTGAAGAATAAAATATATTTATTTGGTTGTAAATCGAACTATTTACTTTATTGAATCAATAAATTTACATCACAAATGCTTTTGAAAATAGAAATTTATAAAAATAACTTTGAAATGCTTTGAAAAATTATCTACTATTAGAAGGAATGTTAATATATACACAATATAATATATAATATATCATAATATATATATAATAATTAAACCAAAATCACAGATTTATGTACCCCGAAATGCCTTAATTTTTTTGTTTTATTTTTTTTTTTATCTTTAATAATCAAAAAACGTGAGTTGAAAAAATATCTCAAAATTTTGGAGTAGAGAGCTGCATAATTTGCTGAATAGAGGAAAAAAAAGAAAAAAAAGTAAGGCGTTTTTTCACAATAGCAATTGCATTGAGTTGACAAGGGCCTTAAAAAAATAATAATCAAATATTAAATTTGAAAAACAGAGTATTATAAAGTATTGTTTTTTGATACTCTGCTTCCGGTTTCGACATTTAGAAATTTTTTGATATATATAACAAAATAATAATATCAATTATTATTTTTAATAATATTAATTAATTAATAACTATTATACAACAATCAAATGCATTTATTTATAACAAATGGATAGGAAGAAAGATGCAGTTGTTCAAATAATTCGTTAAAGAGTAATTGTACTAGTAATTGTATTTTTTTAATTCGCAACGTTTTTCGTAACTATTTGTTAATATAAAAAATGACTTTATGAAAATTTAAATGCATTTATAATTATAACAAATAGCTAGGAAGATAGATGCAGTTGTTTAAATAATCTAAAAAGCTGGAACATGGAAAGTGGCCTCTATTTTTCCAGAGAGCAGAGAATATGCGCGCGCATATACTCAATTTATGCAACTTAAAATTATAATCATCTTTAATTAATTACTTAAAAATTAATAAAGCCCAAACAATGATATTAATAAATTCGGAATGCCCAAACGATTTCCTATGGAATACCATGATAGTTTTTGATTAAATCATAATGACTATCAATTGTGGGCTAATTTGATAATTCATTTTTGTTTAATTAATTAAAAAATAACTATGATAGCCCAAACGTAATCAATTAAAGCCTAATTATGCCCATACGAAGCACAAACGATAGGAATTTTTTTAACAGCTGTAACTGGCATTTGTCGGCTTAATTCCAGTGGACACACCGCTCTTGACGGTTTTACTATAATTACTTTAACCATTAGATTATAACGATTTATAAATTTAAAAATTTTTTATTGAAGTAAATGATGTTATAATTATTTGAGTTTTGCTTGCTTTTTTATGATGTTGTAAAGGCTACGATAAGGATGTTCCAACTCATTGTCTGTGATTGGGATGTGACAAGCTCTACGTACTTTTGGTGATACAATCAATAAAGTTTGTAGAATACCAAAGAAACTGCTTGTGACCCAATACAAGCTTAAACACTGAATACATAAGCATATTTACATAAACAAAATGAGAATTATAAATATTTTTCTTCATTGTGAACTTAGTCCAGTCGAAAGTAGACTGACTTCGCTCGGTTTCAAGGGGTTCTTAAAGAAAAATCATGGGTAGAGATATGAGGGTGGGTACTCGATTGGGATAAAGAAAAAATCGCGGAAAAATTGTAGTTCGTTTAGTTCATTGTACAAGACGGATTTTTTCTTTATCCCAACCGATTACCTACTCCCATATCTCTACCCATGATTTTTCTTTAAGAACACCTTGAAACCGAGCAAACTCAGTCTACTTTCGAGTGGACTATATATTGGGTGAAATGAATCTTACCGAAGGCACCATTGCTGACACGGGAATTGATAATAGCGATGCTCCTCGAAGAAGATTATGTGAAACTTGTTGGATTTTACTAGGCTCAGTAGGCCTCAAGATTGCTTGAATCTAAAAAAAGTTTTTAAATCGTTGCTTTCAATATACAAAAGTTTAAAACTCACCTCAACATTAATCAAACTCGTAATTCCTAACAGAACGGGAAGTATCCAGTAGCTATCAACAGCAGCAAGGTTAGCAATCCACCCGAACCCTTCGACACTTAAATCTTGAAATGTCTGTACCGCACCTTCAATCAATCATTTCTGTTCATAATAAAATGAATCATAGGTATAAATATGTTGCAACTGACAAAAATTTACTCACGTGGAGTTGGAGATGGTAGCATAAAACAGATATTTCTGAGTCCTCCTGACAAAATAACCCACATGGGAAGCTGAATCATAAGAAGCACTAAGCTTTTCATAGGATGACAATTATCTCTAATGATCAATTTGTTCCACTCTTTTTTAACCTGAATGAAAACCCAAAAAGGAACGAAACCAAAAATTTATTGATATTATAAATGAAATTTTCAACAATTCATTACCCACTGATTTATTGTATAGACTTCTCGCTCGAGTTTCGGTCCAACCAAGTTCTTGAACACGAAAATTCGCTTCTCTTTTTAAATCTTTAATAATGTCTTCCATGTCGTATTTCAGAAGTGCAGTTTTAGACAAAATATTGTGCTAAAAAAATTTTATGAAAATTAAATTTCACTTGTAGATGTTGTCATCAAAACAAACGTAAAACTTTACCTGATAAAGAGCACACGGCAAAGTAATAACTGACCGAAGGGCAAATGTTGTTAACATTATTGTGGCCCACCATGGGAGTCCAGAATGTGAGTGTAACCATATAAATGAATTTTGACAAAATTCAACAGGTGCACTGTCGACAAGTAGCTTCGAAAACGCATCAACCTTAATGATTGGTGCTTGTTGAGTTGGAAAATCAGAAAAATTTCTTGATAGTTGCAAGCTTGCATAATTTTTATGATTTAATAAAGAAAATTTCTTCAATACTCCAGGAACTTCAACCTTATATGAAAAACTTGATTCGTAGTTTCTTAATTGAATAGATCGTTGATTATAATCATGTTGTCGATCTAATGAGTTGAAACAACTGTGAAAATTTTTCTGATATAGTCTAGACGGAGCTTTATAATTACTTATTAGATAATAAAAGTCTAAAGTTTTGACTGTTAAAGTTATTTTTTTTTTATTCAAATATTGACGATACATATCTTTAGCTAATACAAACAATTTTATAATACATACAAGTTAATTTTATGATACAATTTACTATACCATAATTAGTATGTAATAAATTATTTATTTTGTGAAAAATGTATATGAGGACCGAGAAGACTAGAGACCAGGTTGGCTATCCTTGACTCGATTATCCGCAAGTTATCCCGAGCGACTAGGATAACTTTTTTGTCGCAAAACATGAAAATTTTGGCTTAATTTGTATCCTTCTCAATGGTTTACATCAAACGACTAAATCAATTTCAGGCCTTTTCATGTTATCCCGTGTAGGTGGGATCAAGAAGACTAGAAACAAGAAGACTAGAGACCAGGAGAATCAACTATAGGAGTGGGGATGGCTTGATATACGTCGTAAATGTAGAGTACGCCACTTTAGATATTTAATTGCGCACTACGTATTGCGCTGATTGTTTATTTCTACACCCCTCAGCCCATCCTAGGACCTATAAATCTATCATCAAAACATAACCAACGTTTTTCATAATTGTCAAACGACATTTCTAAATATTGTTGACGTAAAAAGTAGAAAAAAATTAATATAAATAGTTGTTTATAGGTGTACAAAGCCATATTATTACATTTTTTTATTATTTGTTTTTATTGTAAGTACTAAAATTGTTCTTTACGTTATTTATAAAAGTATTTATCTATCTTATTAGACAGTGAATGACAGGTTCATGAACTTTTTGGAGTATAACATTTTTTGAAGCATTAATATTTTATTGTTGTTAAATATTCTATTTTGTTTAACAAGAATTACAATAATTATGAGTAAAATAAAAGAAAAAACATCTCGTACTAAATTATTTCAAGAACTTTGCAATAATAAAGATGCTGTTCAATGACCTATTACAGCGTGGGCCAGAATTTTAACAAGTGGTAACACCTTAGTATTTGCCAAAGTGCTAAATGATTATAAATTTTTGAATACTGCTATTTTACTTAATTTGAAGATTACAATAGCACATGGTCAAAAGGATTTAGATTGGATGCATTGTCAGCCTCCTAAATCAGCAGATGATATTTCACGAATCATTAGAGTGTTTGATAATATATCATCAAATGAATAACAAAATAATATTTTTTTTAAGAAATTGTACATAAATTCACCAGTTAAATAATTTCAATTTATTTAATTTTCAATTCACTAAGTTCACTAGAATTAAATTAAAATAATTATATTATATAGAATTGTATGGAATTATTATTGTATAAAAAACAATAGCCTGGCATCGTATTCCACAATGTCTTTATTAATAAAGGTTAAAAAATAAAAAATTATCAACAATAAAATAATTATTGAATAAAATGAGCATTAAAAATTAATCGTATCGTATAATCTTTTCATTTTTTTTTTTAAATATAGTTAAACCTTGTACTAGTTCCTTCTCTGCTGCTTGTACAAGTTTAATTTGTTTAATTTTCATTGGTTTTTTATTATGGTCTGGATCATGTGCACTCCCACTAAGACAATTATTTATACAACAAACGCGAATCATTTTAATATAAAAAAACATAAAAATAATCACAAATATTTATTAATTTTTAATTATAAATCCGCTAGATGTAAATATAATAAACGTCATGTAGATTGCTCAACAGGCTGAGGGGTGTGGAAATAAACAATCAGCGCATTACGTAGTGCGCAATTAAATATCTAAAGTGGCGCACTTCGAAGTTCATTCTCCTGGTTTCTAGTCAAGAAGACTTAGGGTGCGTTCCGTAGAGGACCGCGGTCCACCAAAAATAGGCGTGGCTTATCATGGTGAATTTGATTTCGTTGTAGTGTCAGCACTGCTATCTATTACAAAACGTAAACAAACATAAACAAACGTAAACACTGAAATTATAATTGAAATATTACAAAAAAAAAATAATTTAGCATAAGAAAAATTGTCGCAATTAAAATGGTAAGTGTATATTGTTGTTATACCAATTACTTAGCCCGTAAATTTTATTTTTTTTAAAGTTAATGCCTAAAACATAAAGTGAATATTGGAGGTATTTTAGAAGGTTCATATTTTATTGTTAATAAACTTGGTAATTAGTTCAACTGTTAATTTTCAACAAGAACATTTCCATCTACATCAGTTAACAGATAATGTGTTTGAAGTGAAATTTTTTTTTCCATTTTGTTAATTGTTATTAACAAATTTATTGTTGTAATAATTTTACTCAGTAAGCACTGGTAAGCACCACAATCCACAACAATAACAATGCACACATAGAAAGGTTTAATATACATGAGACTGATTATTTTTTAAGAATTTCTAGGGAGATTTTTAGTTTTTATGGATCTACTCTGATTATGGCCAAAAACGACCGCGGTCCCCTTACAGAACGCACCCTTATTTCCACACCCCCTTAGCCAGCCTTTTTAAAAATGTATTGAAAATAAATAATTAATAATTTTTTTTAATGAATACGACAAGATGCAAAATTATTGATTTTAAATGTCATTTTCAAAGATCAAAAAACTAGAGAGACAAATACAATTAGATAAATAATTTTTTGAAGAATAATTCTAAAAGTACTTGTACAGCTTTTTTCCAATGCATTTGGAAAAAGATAATTTATTAAACAATTATTGGTAGGTGGAATATTTTTTTTGAATAAACAAATAGCTTAAGAATAAGATAGACTTAAAAAGAGACAATTAATGTTAAATGAAAAGCAATTATTATTTAATAAATTATCTTCTTTTAAGTAGATCTCCTTTCTTAGCCAGTTGTTTATTTAAGAAAAATTTACTTATTTATTTGATGAAATATTCAATGTATCAAAAAAAATATTTTACCCAGCAATAATTATTTAATAAATTATTATTTTTCGATTACATCTCATTCTTGAGCTATTAATTATTAATTTTCAATGCATTTTTTAAAAAGGCCGGCTGAGGGGTGTGGAAATAAACAAACAGCGCATAACGTAGTGCGCAATTGAATAACTAAAGTGGCGCACTCTACATTTACGACGTATATCAAGCCACTCCCACTCTTATAGTTGATTATCCTGGTCTCTAGTCTTCTTGGGTGGGATAATCGAGTCAAGAATAGCTACTCAGGAAAATAAACTTTAGTGGAGGGGGTAATATTTAGTATCCTAGAACGGCGGCTATGTAGAGTGCGCCACTTTTACTCCTGAACGGCGCACTAAGTAAGCCTGTACACCTCAGCCCACCGGCCCTACGCTCGAGTCGTCAATAAATAAGTAACATAACCATTAATTATAGCAAACGTCAAAATCTCATTGAGATTGTTATTTAAATTGCAATAAGTTAATCCTTATTGCTGTACGCAAAATTCAACTTTGTGATTATTTTTTGTATTAATCAAGCTGTATACCAATAATAATATACCTATATTGAAAAATTTATCTACAAATAATTGGTATAAGTATGTGTATTATTTTGCTCCATTTTTTAAAAATTGAATTTTAACTATGCCAAATAAACGGTTCACTTTATTAATTTTATTAACGTTTTTTTCTAGAAATCAATAATTGATAAATAAAAAAGATGAGTAAAACGAAAAAAAAAACGTCTTGTAGCAAGATCTTTCAAAAATTTGGAGATAATAATGGCATAATAATTTTTTGAAAGTCTGCATGTGAGCAGATATATATCATGAATTGTATATTTTACTAACTTAATCTTATTTATATACTAACTTACTTTTTTAGTTTTTATAATAATTATCAATTTATATTGATTCAAAATCAAAATCAAAATTTATTATTATAAAAATAAAATGTTTCTATCAATTGTAACAAGTCTGTTGGCCCATAATTTACTATAATTATTTATAAGAACTAAAAAAATGTTGTTGTTCGATACAACATAACTATTATTTTTTTGACAGGACATATATAATAAAGTGTAATTGTTACGTGATCTTCCGAATCACTCCGAATTCCCCACTATCTGAGTTGCGCGTGTTGTTTTTTGGCCAAGTGAGAAGACTAGAAATACAGGAGGAGTAACTCGCCTCGAATATGTCAGCCAATTCGCGTAAGGCTAGTAGCTGTCATAGCGAATTTAGCGTACAGCGTGGTTCAGCGCATTGTATATTTATTTCTTATTTTTAATGCGCAGCTTACGCATACATACATACATTAATTGGTTTTCGACTACCAAACTACCGTCAGTGGTCGATAGAGTTACTAAATTGCTCCATTCCGTCATCCTCAGGAAATTTTGAGAGATTATCCTCGTTATAGACCTCCATGACACATGTATACGTACTATCAGGGTCATTCATGTATAAAACATAGTTTCAAACATCCTTAGTTTCATTTATTTGTGTTAAACATCGCCAACTAGTGGCAAAATTGGGAACTGCCACCAAAACAAACAAACGAACCTAAATAAATTTGTTGTTATTAACAAGTTTTTTTTTAAATATATGATTATCAAATTTGTTCATAAATAAATGATATAAATATTATGTTTATAAATTTTATAAACTTGTTATTATTAATGTTTATTAAATAAACAACAATTGTTTGACAGGTTAGGAGTGTAAGTATAGTCGGTAAGAGGGAAAGTTTGAGCCTACGCGAGATCAGGTGGGTTTTATCCGTTTATCCATGGATAATTGTAAAAAAACTCAAAAACCCTCCATTTTAACAACCCTGCGTACTATCGTGCATTTCACGATCAAGAAAACTAGAAATACAGGAGGAGTAACTCGCCTCGTATATGTCAGCTATTCGTGTTAGCTTAGTAGCTGTCATAGCGAAAGTAGAGGACAGCGCATTGTATATATATTTCTTATTTTTGATGCGCAGCTTACACATGCAACATACATTAATTGATTCAAGCAGCTGTTTACATTCAAGAAGTGTTGTCAAGATTGTTTTTCGACCAAGAAGACTAGAGACCAGGAGAATAAACTTTAGTGGAGGGGGTAACATTTAGTGTCTTAGAATACGGCGGCTATCTAGAGTGCGCCACTTTTACTCCTGAACGGCGCACTACGTAAGGCGCAGTTTTTTATCAATGTACACCTCAGCCCACCGGCCCAATACTTAAAAAATAATCACAAAGTTGAATTTTTCGTACAGCAATAAGGAATAATTTATTGCAATTTAAATAACAATCTCAATGAGATTTTGACGTTTGCTATAATTAATGGTTATGTTACTTATTTATTGACGACTCGAGTGTCGGGCCGGTGGGCTGAGGTGTACAGGGATAAAAAACTGCGCCTTACGTAGTGCGCCGTTCAGGAGTAAAAGTGGCGCACTCTACATAGCCGCCGTATTCTAGGACACCCCCTCCACTAAAGTTTATTCTCCTGGGTAGCTATTCTTGACTCGATTATCCTCGAGAAGGATACAAATTAAGCTAAAATTTTCATGTTTTGCGACAAAAAAGTTATCCCAGTCGCTCGGGATAACTTGCGGATAATTAAGTCAAGAATAGCAACCCTGGTCTCTAGTCTTCTTGTTTTCGACACATGGAGTTTTACAAGGAGGGTAATCTGTGACGTCACACAATGTATTAGAATAGGGAGCTGGGTAGCTATTCTTGACTCGATTAACTGCAAGTTATCCCGAGCGACTGGGATAACTTTTCTGTCGCAAAACATGAAAATTTTGGCTTAATTTGTATCCTTCTCAATGGTTTACATCAAACGACTAAATCAATTTCAGGCATTTTCATGTTATCCCGTGTTGGTGGGATAATCGAGTCAAGAATAGCTACCCTGTTGAGGATGACGGAATGGAGCAATGCAGTAACTCTATCGGTCACTGACAGTGATATTCTTAGTTAGTACCCAAGTGAAAATCACATGTTTTTTTGTTTACTACTTTTTCGAGCTACAAAAAAAGATGGACTCAAAAAACGACATTTTATTAAACAATTTCTGCTAGATAAAATATCTTTCTCGCCGCATCTATTCTCTTAGCTATTTTTTTCCTAAATTTTTAATAAATAAGTATGTAAATTATCTTCAAATAGACAAATAGCTAAAGAATGAGATGGACCCAAAAAAAAAAATAATTTATTAAACACTTATTGCTGGGTAAAATATTAAAAAGAAAAAATAGGATGCAATTAATTATTAAAAAAATAAAAAAACGAATATACCTACGAAAATAGATGTACTCAAAAAAATATTTTACTCAGCAATAATCATTCAATAAATTATCTTTTTTTTGGGTCCATCTCATTTTTTAGCTATTTGTCTATGTAAAAATAATTTACATGCTTCTATTTATTGAATATTCAGAGAAAAATTATCTAAAAAAATAGATGCAGCAAAAAAGATATTTTATCCAGCAAAAATTGTTTAATAAATTGTCTTTTTCTGAGTAAATCTCATTCTGCAGTTATTTGTTTATTCAGCAATTATTAACATGCTTTTATTCATTTTAAAAATAAAAAGGAAATAGCTCTGAAAATGGATGTCTTCAAAAAAAAAAAATTTTTAACAGGGATAAATAAATTTGCTTTTTTTTTAGTCTATCTCATTCCTTTGCTATTAATGTATCCATTAATGATAATATAAAAAATTGAATGTTATTATGTATTATTGAGTTGTATTTTATTTTTTTACACAAAAAAATACTTTAACTGAGCCTGACAATAATAATAACATATGACCTCGACTTCGGTACTAACCAAGACTAGCGCTGTCAGTGGCCGATAGAGTTACTAATTTGCTCCTTTCCGTCATCCTCAGCAAATTTTGAGAGATTATCCTCCTTATAGACCTCCATGTTTCGACATTAATGTATGTATGCATGGGTAAAGGCCCTTGTCGACTAGCATAGTTTTTCTAAAAAGTTCTATGGCATAGCGCTTGGGTAGAAATAGTTCAGCCATGATGGCTGTAGGGCGGCGATATAATCGTTTATTGAAATGATTCCAGCTCTACCAACATTCGTAAAATCACAACAAAAAATAATTAAACGCATAACCTTTTTTATTTGTTTACTCTTGTTGACAAATGACAATACGATATTCTGACAGTCAATCAATCAATTAATGTAGACTGTAAACAAAGAACAACAAAGAACAACAAAAAAGCTATAAATGCCGCTTTTTTTTTCTTTTCTCAAAGTTGGCTGCATCTAAAAAAACAAGTGTGAAGTTAGTAGAACTATGCTCAAAATGCTGCACGCAGCATTTTTCCAGCATAGTCCTCAGCGGCTATTTTTAGCATAGAACTTTGTTGAAAAACTATGCTAGTCGACAAGGGCCTTAAGCTTCGCATTCAAAATAAGAAATAAATATACAATGCGCTGTCCTCTACATTCGCTATGACAGCTACTAGAGTGAAACCGTCAGAAGAAGATCACGATGATCAATCAGCACATGCGCCAGAATTCAGTTATACATATCAATACATATAAAATTTGCGTGTGTGTGTTTCCACTTCCTTACCGAATTTTTCAATCAGTCACATACATATACAGATTTTCAATGTTTCGTTATATTCTCGCGCATGCGCTGATTGATCATCGTGATCTTCTGACGGTTTCACTCTAAAACTAAGCTAAAGGCCTGTGTCGACTAGCATATAGTTTATTAGTTTTTCTTAACACGAATGGCTGAATGATGTTACATATATGCGTTGAGATCAAGAAGACTAGAGACCAGGAGAATCAACTATAAGAGTGGGAGTGGCTTGATATACGTCGTAAATGTAGAGTGCGCCACTTTAGTTATTCAATTGCGCACTACGTTATGCGCTGTTTGTTTATTTCCACACTCCTCAGCCGGCCTTTTTAAAAAATGCATTGAAAATTAATAATTAATAGCTCAAGAATGAGATGTAATCAAAAAATAATAATTTATTAAATAATTATTGCTGGGTAAAATATTTTTTTTGATACATTGAATATTTCATCAAATAAATAAGTAAATTTTTTTTAAATAAACAACTGGCTAAGAAAGGAGATCTACTTAAAAGAAGATAATTTATTAAATAATAATTGCTTTTCATTTAACAATAATTGTCTCTTTTTAAGTCTATCTTATTCTTAAGCTATTTGTTTATTTAAAAAAAATATTCCACCTACCAATAATTGTTTAATAAATTATCTTTTTCCAAATGCATTGGAAAAAAGCTGTACAAGTACTTTTAGAATTATTCTTCAAAAAATTATTTATCTAATTGTATTTGTCTCTCTAGTTTTTTGATCTTTGAAAATGACATTTAAAATCAATAATTTTGCATCTTGTCGTATTCATTAAAAAAAATTATTAATTATTTATTTTCAATACATTTTTAAAAAGGCTGGCAATTGAATAACTAAAGTGGCGCACTCTACATTTACGACGTATATCAAGCCAAAAATATTCACCCCTTCCATCGAAGTTCATTCTCCTGGTTTCTAGTCTTCTTTGTTGAGATAGGGAATCGCTCCTCCTGTATTTCTAGTCTTTTTGTTAACGATACATATTTGTCAAATAATGCCAAAACGATGTTTTGATACTACTGTGATAAGCAGAAAATTGAAAAATATCAATACAACAGTTGTCAATAAAAACCATAAAATAAGAAATTGTAAGAAAAGAGCACGTTTGGAAGTTGACCATAACCTTAAAATCAACTTATCTAATATGGTAGAAACATGTTTTGAAAAAATAACAAATATTGATATTAAAGCTGACTATTTAGATACACCTGTTAAATCAGAAAATGATAAAAAGGATTATCGAGTTATCAAATTGCCGAATGGATTGACAGCATTATTAATTGCTGATTTGCATGATAAAAATAAATCAATCAATAGTCTCCATTGTGGTTCACTACAAAGCAAAAATGACGACGGTGAACCAGCAGATGATGATGATCATGATGATGATGATAATGATAATGATAATGATGATGATGATGATGATGATGATGATGATGAATCAGAAGATGATAATGGTTCCGATGACAGTAATGATAATGAAGAAGTGAATGACATTGATATAGATGACGACGACGATTGCCAAAAACAAAAGTCATTAAAAACAGAAGAAAAAATGGCGGCCTGTGGTCTTTGTGTTGGTGTTGGTAGTTTTTCTGATCCCCCAGAGATACCAGGATTAGCCCATTTTCTTGAGCATATGGTATTTATGGGATCAACCAAGTATCCACTTGAAAATGATTTTGATGCATTTATAAAAAAACATGGTGGCTCAAATAATGCATCAACTGAGTGTGAACAAACAACGTTTTATTTTGAAATTGATGAGAAATATTTACTTTTAGCACTCGATAGATTTGCTCAATTTTTCGTAAGTCCATTGATGTTGAGGGATGCAATAACTCGGGAACGTGAAGCTGTAGAGAGTGAATTTCAAATGGCACTTCCATTAGATTCATATCGAAAAGAGCAACTTTTTTGCAGCTTTGCTGAGAATGATCATCCATCAAGAAAATTTACTTGGGGAAATCTGGTTACTCTAAAAGACAATGTTACTGAAGACAACCTTTACGAAACATTGCATAAATTTCGAGAACGTCACTATTCAGCACATCGCATGACAGTGACTATCCAGGCAAGATTACCACTAGACACATTGGAAGATTATGTTAAAAAATGTTTTGCAAATGTCCCATGCAATAATCTTCCTTCAGATGATTTTAGTAAATTTATTGGTGCCAAGTCATTCGATACATCTTCGTTCAAACGAATCTATAAAATAAAACCCAGCAAAGATGTTTGTCAGGTTGAATTAACATGGGCAATGCCAACTTTAAAACATTTGTATAAATCAAAACCACATCAGTATGTTTCTTGGATAATTGGTCATGAAGGTAAAGGCTCTTTAATATCTTACCTGAGAGAAAAAATGTGGTGTCTTGACATATTTTCTGGCAACGGTGAATCTGGATTTGAGCATAGTTCAATGTATGCTCTTTTTAGTATTTCTCTTGTCCTCACTGATCTTGGACACATTCACATCAAAGACGTTCTCGACGCTGTTTTTTCTTATATCAATATGCTCAAAAAAATGGGACCTCAAAGACGCATTTACGATGAAATTTGTAAAATTGAGGAAACTAATTTTCGATTTGCTGATGATGAAGCACCTTGTGACTATGTTGAACAAATGTGTGAAAGTATGCAATTTTATCCACCAATAGATTATATTACGGGTTCAGAGCTTTACTTTGAGTATGATCCAAAATCAATTGTTGTTTGTATGGAAACTCTGAATGCTGACAATGTCAATATAATTATTTTTGACAAAAAATTTGATGATGATAATTTTGAACAAATTGAACCATGGTTCAAGACGAAATATACTGACACGCAAATCCCTGAGAATTGGATAAACGATTGGAAGAAAATTGAACCGTTATCCGGTTTTCATTTACCAGAACCAAATAAATTTGTTACTGATGATTTTACGTTGATTCCAATTGAAAATCAAGAATACCCAGAAAAAATTCATCAAGATAAACTCTCAGAAATTTGGTACAAGCCAGATGCAAAATTTCGTCTTCCTGAGTGTTACATAAATTATTTACTAATATCACCTTTAATACACAATTCACCAGAAGGTTCAGTGATGGTTGATCTAATGGTTTCAATATTAAAACAAAAATTGGTAGAAGAGCTGTATCCAGCAACAGCAGCTGAGTTGAATTACGATATTCGCCCTCATGAGAGAGGCTTGATTATTAAAGTTTGGGGATATAATCAAAAACTTTCTCTTGTTCTTCAAACAATTGCCAAATACATTTCAGAATTTTCCGTATTAGTTAGTAAAGATTTATTTGAAGTTATGAAAAAACAACAGATTAAGGAATATTACAATATGTTCTTGAAACCTTCAAAATTAAATAATGAAATTAGATTATCTATTTTGACAATTCCACACTGGACATCAGTTGATAAACACACTGCAGCAGCAAGTATATTTTTTGATATGCTTAAAGGTTTTTCAAAAAAATTTATGGACAGTCTTTATATCAAATGCCTTGCACAAGGTAATATGCCGAAAGTTGATGTGATCGAACATTCGTTGAAAGTTTTCAAGACACTTGGTTGCAAAGCTTTACTGCCTGAAGTCATGCCAACAATACGAGTCTATGAAATACCAAAAGGAACCAAGTGTTGTCGAATTAAAAATTTCAATCCAATTGACACTAACTCAGTTGTGACAAATTACTATCAATCGAAATCTACCCCGCAGTTGTCTGTAATCATTGAAATGATAATGATGATCATGGAAGAGCCATTGTTCAATCAACTCAGGACTTTAGAGCAATTAGGCTACAATGTATCATGTCGTCTCAGAGACACATATGGTGTTATGGGATACTCGGTGACTGTTTGTACCCAGGTATCTAAATTCACTGTTGAGCATATCGACAACAGGATTGAAGAGTTCTTAAAAAAATTTGATGATTTATTAGGCAAAATGGATGAAAACGAGTTGAAAGAATTCAAGGACTCCTTACTTTATATTAAGCAGTGTGCTGACAATCATTTGAAGGAAGAGCTTGACAGAAATTGGTCAGAAATTACTTCAGGTGACTATATATTTGATCGGCTACCCAAAGAAATTGAAGCAATAGGTAAACTTCAAATTACTGAAATTAGAGATTGGCTTAAAAAACACCGAGTTGGCGGTGACCATTTTTGCAAATTGACTGTGCAAGTTGTTGGCAATGACAAAAATAAATTTGATGAGCAACAACAAAAAATAAATGATGAAAAAAATTTTTCAAAATATTCATTGCAGTATGTTGATATCTTAGAAAATAAATCCCAAAGTTATTGTATAAATGATATTGATAATTTAAAAAAAACGCTCGTTATATTACCTGATCAAAACATAAATTCAAAATAAAATTAGAATTATAAATATAAAAAAAAAAATAAATGAATATGTACTATTATCAAGTTGTGATCTCTTTTAAATCAATTTTTATCTACATAATATAAGTTTTTATAAATACAAAAAGGATAACATGTATAAGTTTAATAAATTCATTTTTAATACTTGATATGTTTTTTTTTCTTCTCTTTATTATTATTATTATTATTATTATTTGTTCTCTCAAAAAATTATTCAAGTTTACGAATACGTATTTTCGTTTCACTGCTTGTGTTCGGTAGGTGTATTGTGTGTATTATGTTGACATATTTTTTTTTTTTTGAAATACTGCTTATGTGAAGATAATTAAAAAAGATAATTACAACAACTCCCAAATGCGATTTATCTTTATATTTTTTTTTTTTTTCGAAATATTAGATTAACAATTACTGTTGGGTAAAAATTACAAACCATTGGATTTTAAAAAAGAAACAAAAATAGTAAAATTTGAATACAAACAGTTAAACACAAGAATATATATTACCAGACGTGCCTACAATTGAACCTTTTTTATTTTGTTTTTACTTCTTATATGAAAAAAAAAAACATTGTCAAATTGTTTAATTTTTTTTGTCTTTTACGTACTAATTCATTAATATTATTACATTAGGGACCCACCTGTGTTTTCATCTACATCAATAGCATTGGTTTTCAGTTTTTTTTTTTTTTTTTTTTCATTTTTGTATTTTTACTTTAAAACATACTATGACATTCTAAAAATTTTCGTTTTGTTTTTTTTTGTTAATATTCATGAAATTATTTAAAAAGCTTTATAATAATTTCTTACGAGCTGTTATAACTTTAATTGGTCAATTAAAATTAATATAATTGAATCAGTTTTAATATCAATAAACACATTTATATTAAATCTAAAAAAAAATTTATAAATTCAATGAGTTTTCAAAATTGAAAAAAAAAAAAAATAATAAAATTCAAAATTAATGAAAAATTGTATGGGAAGTAAATCATATACTTGTACCAAAAAAAATAAAATAATAATAATAAATTTTTTTTTGATATAAACTAAAAACTGCTTATTAGACATTTTGACTATATCTATTTTTCATTTGGAATATACATTTATTTTATATATATATCCTATATATATATATTTTTTTTTTATTTTAAATTATTTTTGAATTTTTTTTTTCTTTTATGAATCTGATGCATAGAGTTCTGAAATTTAGTTTACAGATAAATACATTATCAGATTGAAATTTTTTTTTTTTTTTCAAATATTTTTTTTGTGGGTCCCAGTATAGGCTATAACAAAAAAATTTAATCGCATTTTTTTCTTTTTTTACATTTATATTTGATTATTTAATTTTTTTTTTTAATTATTTATTGTATAATTAAAATATTCTCTTGAGTAAAATTTTTTCTTTATCAAAAACCAAGAAATTTATAAATGACTGAACTGGTTATCAGAAATATTCAATAATCATCATCAGCGCGATTTTGATTTCTTAGTTTCTATTTCAATTGAAATATTTTTATTGTTAATCATTATTCATAGTTTTTATAATATCTGATTTTAAAGTTTATGCTGCACAATAAATTGAAATTTTCAAGTGTTACTATAAGTTTCAATTATTCGCAAATTTTTATTTTTTAGTCATTGAGTTTTTTTATTTCTACTTTTATTTAAATTATTGATGTTAAATTATTTTATTTTTGTGGTTTATATTAAATCGTTTGAAAAACACGATAATTTCAGTATTATATAAACTTTCATTTATATTTGTTTTTTTTTACACTGTAAAGAAACTTTTGTTTTACATAAAAAATTAAAACTTTAACAAGCTTCAATACGATTCATGTTATTTCAACTTTTTTTTCATGATTAGTTCGAAATCAGTGGTTCTAGATTTAATTGGATGTTTCGATTTGTTGACAAATAAAGTTTCAAATTAATTATCAATTTTTGAAATTTTCATTATTATCATTATTTTTCTGTGTATTAATTGACTTTCATACACAATAAATTAGCCCAACAAAACTTTGGTGACCATATGCAAATATCACATTTTATTTTAAAGAATAAAATAAATATTAAAAAAAAATAAAATAATAATGCGTATCTATTAATTCATTATAAAATAATATTGTAATAATAATATTAAAAATGATAATAATAACAATAATAATGATGACCAAAGATTTATTTTGCATTGAAATAATTTTTGTTGATCACATTCATAAAAAATTAATTAACATGACTACTCTTACGTCGTTTATTTTTTAAATAAAAAAATCGTCGCAGATTAAAGTTATCTCATCATTGTCATGATGCATTTAATGCAATAACAAATCTACAAAAATATAACATATTTTTTTATTTTCAATCTTGACAGTTATAATATCTCATTTGACTTTTTCTTATATTTTTTATAATTTTAACAAATAATATCATTTATTTGTCACATTAATTAAACTCTCAGGCTATCTTCACTCGAGTCAAATATTAGTTTGTGCCTCATACATATTATTATTAATAAATTTCTTTCATACATTAACACACTAATTCAGGCCACATTCAAGTAAATAAATATGTACATTGTTCTTCATCTATACCAACTAAACAAACTAGAAAAAAAAATTAATTAGAGGCTTTTCTTTTTTTAGATATTTTGACGTATTTTTTTACGTCCAAATTCAATAATAATTTATGACAATAATAAATACCGCACATAATGTATCTATAATGTTTTCATTTTAATATACATTTGCAATTCAGCTTATACATACTTTTTTTTTAAATGTATGTATTTTCAAACCAAGTCACAAGAAAATCATACTTGATAAAAAGTTTTACACATTTTAGTTAAAACATTTTTTTTTTCCTTGTAATAATTTGTATATTATCTTTATGAAAAGCATCAGGCTCTATATTAATAATGCCACGATTTGGTACATATTTTTTATTTTTTTGTGTTTAAAAAAAGTCGTTGAGAAAATTAAAAAAAAACTACTGCTCGTAATATTGTGCTCATTATTTATCTACGAGGCACTCACTGCAGTTTTTTTTTTTGTTTTATTAATTGGTCAAACTAAAATACACTATATAATATTTGCTACAAGATTAGACAAAGCGAGCATTTCACATGATGCTAGAAAATATACATTTCTATTATGGTACAAAAAATAATCACAATTACTTAAAAATTTATTTTTCTTTTCAACAGTTAATTTGTTATTATTGAAATCTTGGATCGAAAGTCGGTAAACAAGTAGTATCAATTAGCTGAAGAGAAAAAAAAAAAATTTGTAGGAATTATGTATTATTTTTACTATGCTTAGCGGGCTAGCATTTGGCAGTGGGGAAATTATAAGAATTTGATTATTAATAATTCCATTATTTTTAATATCCACGCCATACCACAGTTCACTGCTGTCGCTTTAACATTAAATAGTGTTGGCCCCAACAAGAGAGCATTATATGCACATCGAGCCATTGTGCACTTGATAAGAAATTATACGTTGTACATTATTTGTTATTTATCTTCTTTTGAATACATATAGTATTTAGTTTATTTATTATATTAAAAAATAAAAATTTAATAGTTAATAGTTAATATATAATATTAAGATATTAAAATATTTTTATTGAAAAAAAAAAAAAAAAAAAAAAAAAAAAAAAAAAAAAAAAAAAAAAAAAAAAAAAAATAATTTTTTTTTAACTGTGTGTGCACGATCGCTCACCCAATAATATTCTTCAGTCACATCCGAGATTGAATTATTTTTTCTTGGTTATTGTTTTTTTTTTTTTTTTTTTGTTAAAATCTTTAGTCATCTTTTACTGTTTGCGGTGCAGCATCAGTTTGTGGTGCACCATCGACAGTAGAAACAACATCAGTAGCTGGAGTAACAATAGCAGTTAGTTTGTCTTTTTCAACAACTTGGTGATCAACACCAGATTTATCAGCTACTGTTGCTGAGATTGGTTCTTTGGTATTTTTATCTTTTTTAAGTAATTTACTGCACATTAAAAAATTAAGTTGATCATTAGCAAAAAAAAAAAAAAAAAAAAAAAAAAAAAAAAAAAAAATTAATTTTATATGTTAAACATCAATATGTAAAAATACTTACGAAAATCCATCAGCATTGACAGTTTCTTCAACTGAATTGTCACATAACTTGATATCTTTTTTATTATCGTTTTCTTGGTTTTTTTTAATTCCTTTTTTCTTACTTGTGGCCTAGACATTTTATAAAATATTTAGCATTCAGCTATTAAATAAAATAGTTTATGAAACTACATTCATTTCAAGTTACCTTCATTTGAGTTTTTTTTCCTTTTACTGTAGAAGAGCTAATATTGTTATTTGTTCTTGGTTGGTACATTCGTGCATTAACACGCGGAAACTGTGGCTGAAAAAGCAACAACAAAATTGTCAATTAATTGTTTACAAAAAAGAAATGATAGAAAACAAAAAGAAATAAAAAATAAAGCATAAAAATAATTTAGTCAATACCTGGGGTGGTATGCGTCCTCGAGAAGATCCTTGAATAGCGGCATGAGGTTTTGTAGGTTGTCCATAATTAGCACCCCATTGTCCTACAACAACACCAGCAACTTCTAGACGACCACCACGTGATGGTACTGGGCGACGAATAAGTTCTCTAAATAAATTATTGTTATTACGTGGATTTGTTCGACCACGTGTCACTGTATCATTAACAACGCAACCAACGGGTAAAATATTTGATGGTAATGTTGGAATTCGTAAGCCTGGTACAGTTGGTACAATTGGTGGTCTTGCGAAGACAACATTAACACCTTCAAGTATTGCCTTTCTCATTCTTTCAACTTTAACAACACGATCAATATGACCACCACAAAGTTCCAAAAGATTTTTAGCAATTGTTGAACGTGCCAGTGTATGATGAAATAGTTTACCATCAAAATACAACCATGGACAACACATGAGCCATGGTATTGGTGCACCACAAGCATCATTAGCCAACAGAGCAGTTTCAACACCAGCCATAAACAATGTGGCAAGTTGAACTCCACGGAATGTAACAAGTGGAAGCTGGATAAATTAATAATATAACGATTTTATTATTTATTTTATTTTATATGTGAATTGATAAAAAAAAGTACCTGCAGATCTTGGAGATACTGGGCATTCATTAGATCCGGTGAAAATGCCTGAGCAATAAATGCATCGAGCTCTTGACGTCGTAATATTTTTTTGTCAGAATACGTCATGATGTATCTAAGTACACAAGCCATGATAAGCAAGTGTTGAGGTACATATGAAACGTTTAAAATTAATGGTGTATCTGATTTCATACAAGTCAAGAAGCCACGAAGCCTTCGACGCTTATCGTCAATACTAGAGCTAGAATAAATATTAAGTACTCTAAATAAATAAATACTGGTTGGTTGATGTTTTTTTTTTATTTAAAAACTATGATTCATTGATAAAATAGTCTAAAATACGGGTAATAAAATTTTCAAAGATGCTTTTTAAGCCCAGAAAAAGCTCATTATCTGAATTTTTAATGAGTGTTTTTGATGCTGTTTTTTAGTATTTTTCAAGATTCTTATAAAACCGTCTACAATTTCAGTTGGATAAAAAAATATCTCAGAGCATTCAAATATTTATATTATGAAGAAAATTTTTACGAACAAAAAAACTCTCGTGACAAATACTTTCAGATCGATAGTTTGGGCGCTGTTTATTCTAAGAATAAAAAAAAAAATTTAGTTTTTTTAAATGGCTATTTTTTCTTTTTTACTAGAAAAATAATACTGCGGCTGAGCCATTTGATTCTAGCTTTCGTTAAAGGAGAAAAAACTAAATAAAATTGATGAAAGAATAAACATCAAAATGTTGAGAGCCCTAAAAATAGCTGAAACACCCTCATGAGTTAGTTTACTGTACAAAACTCGTTATTATTATCATCATAATTAATTTAAAAAAAAATAATAATAAAATATAAAATAATTGAAATAAACTCACCCAAACCAAAGACGCTGAATCGTTGGTACTCCCCAACCAATTTTTTCAGCTTTTACTTCTTCTGGTGTTTGATATGGATTATTTTTTGACCATATCCATTCCTTAATAATAACATCAGGCACTTTAATTTTTTCATTAGAATTTTTTTCTTTTCCATTAGTTGCCAAGTATATTTTGTGATTCAAATTAAATAATATTGCATAAACCATTTGTCTTATTGGACGATAAATTAAATGTATAGATGAAAATTCACGATTATTTTCATCTTCGAGTAACATCGGTAATTTAATTTCACCAGTCACAAGAATTTGATAAATATCTGGTGACATGAGACCTTTTTGATGACGTTCAATTGCTGTACGCATAACTTCAGGCACTGTTGTTGGAATACTAATTGGTTTTTCACTGTGATTTGTTGTTGTTATATTATTAGTAGATAATGATGTTATTAATGAACTTGATGAACTCGAGGAAGTAATTGATAAATTATTTGTAACCCCATTAATGGTTGCATGTCCATTGCTTGCAGGCTCATTAATTTTAACATCATCATCGTTTTCTATATTTTTATTTAACTGTGGTTCGATGACAATTTGCGGTGCAACTTTAGCATTTGCAGTTGCTTCGTTATAAGCATTTAAACTTTCTTGTTCACTCTCTATTGTTTCAGATGCAAATTTCGATGTTTCAATATTGTCACCATTATCATCTTGAATTTCTGATGTTAAATTTGATGATATTGTCACTGATGATGATGATGATGACGATAATGATAATGATAACTTAACATTTGGTTTGATATGATTTTGAGATATTTGTTTTGATGATGTTTTTTTTGATGAGGAGGCCCCTTTAGTTCCACTGATATAATATTGAATAGATTGCTCTAATTTTGAGCATCGTGAATCAGTCGTTGATCCAAAAACTTTCTCGACAACAAAATCAATATTATTTGATGACAAATCTTTCACAAAACCCGCAATCATTTTAATTGATTGATCAATATTTGTCTTATTTGGTCCAGTACTGTTAATATTCAATTTTTTATAAAAATCATTAAGTTCTTGCTCAGATAAAATAAAATTACCAAGTAATGCAGTAAGTATACAAAGACGATCAGGTTGAATACCAAGAGATTTAATAACTTCGTGTATGAGATATTCTTTTGTTTCAAGAGAACCTTTGTATGTAAGTTTCAATTGTTCAGAAGAAAAATAACGTGGAGGATCAAATGCAATATATTCAGCATCATCAGCAATCAATCCATTGTAATTATTTTCACGACAATAATTAATAACTTCAAGATGATGATCATTCATACTCAAAACGACTGTTGTTTTTAAATGACGTAATGACATTCGTAAACTTGTACGTAAGCATACTGGTGGTATCCACCATATTTTCGGTGGTGGTGTGCCTTTTGTTGCTATGTGTTTTAAAACATTATTTACTTTTACACGCATATCTAATTGATTTCTTATCCATTCATTACGACGTTGTGTTTCATTACATCCATTTAAAAATACAATTAATTTAACACCATACATTTCCGTTTGTTGTATTAACACAGCGAGAAATTGTACCATACGATTCCATTGTCCACCTGATGCCCAATCTATTATTTTTAAATAAAATAAATATTAACAAATTCAAGTCAGTTGTAAATGATTATATTTATTAATTTTGTTAAAATAAAAAAAAAAAAATATTTGGTGTTTACTAACCAGAAAAATAACCTCCATACAGTCTGTCAAGACAACATTCACCATCCAAAACTAGTCGAAGAAGACCCAATGATTGTTGATGATTCTTATTTGAACGATTACGCTGACGTTGAATAACTTGTCTAGCTATTTTTAACAAATCAACTGGTACAACACCACTGGGCACACAATTACTGTCTAAAAATGTGTGCAAATCCTGTATTCCCATTGTTATTGATTATTTTATAAGATTAAAAAAAAAAAAATACAAATAACTTTATATTGTTAAATTTATATATTTGATTAGCTTTAATAACTAAAAGTTTTTAGTTGTAATAATAATTAGAATTGTTATTAAATATCTTAAAAGAACATGTCTTGTTTTTATTCAAACTGACACCTGAAACAAAATAAAACAAAATCATTTATTATTATCAATAATAACTTATAAAATTTTGATTATCCTAAGTGATGAGGCAAATAATGAGTTGTAGAATCAAACCAAAGTCAACAGAAACAAAATAAGAATCTAATACAAATCATAAGTGTTAAAGATTATCGTCAATATTGATTGGATATGTTTACATGAACAAGTAATCAATGATATTAATAATTTATAACTTATAAATAAAATCAAGATGAATATATAAAACGAGTTAACTTTTTCAGTTAAATTTTTATTTTCTTAACTACTACTACTTTTAGACAACTATAGTTAATATTAATAAGTATAATACATGGAGGTGAATATTCACCTCTATGGTATAATACAATAAAAAAAAAATCAAATAGTACCAACAATATTGACAATTATTAAAGTCAACAGTTTATATATAAGAAAAATAATGTATCAAGTAATAATGTTAATATTTCTTGAGGAAAAACAATAATAATGCGTTCAATTTAATTAGATTAATAAATAAACTTTGCTAAAATATCAGCAAATACTAAAAAAAAAAAAATGACTAACCGGCATGACGACTAAGATAGTTTAGAAATATATTAATAGAGATAACGCTATTGTCGATTTTTAATAACAGAAAAAGAAAGATATAAAACTTATGCAAGGAATTCGGGCGTATATTTGCTGCCAAACATCATATAATATGCAAAATATATGCCTTCTTATAAATTATCATCAATTTTTTAGTTAATAATAGTTAAAAATTATTAAACTCACGTGGCATTCAGTATAATCATCATTATTTATCAATCGAAAAAAAACCATGATAAAATTAAAAAAACATATACGTTTTATTTGCAATTGCAACTTTTGAGTTTTGTGTGTATGGTACGAGATTGTATTAAGCGGTGTGTCCACACGCAAGTTTTTTGTGCAAGTCCCAAGAAGACTAGAAATACAGGAGAACGTACTCCCTCAAAAAAAACTGTATCGCTATACGGTTGCCACTTAAGCGAGGGGCGCTTCGGTCTACTGGTAACGTGCGCGATCCGTACCACTTTTATTTTACAATGCGCAATCCAAACATACTCATTATTTAAATAATTAAGATTTTAGAAAAATTATTTTTCAGGATACATCTTTTTTTCTAGCTATATATTTGTAATAAATGCATCAAAAATTACATAAAATTTTTTTTTTTAATAAATAAATGCCTAAGAAAAAGATAAATTAATGAAAAAAAAAATTACTTAGCTAATGACTGCATTTTTTTTGTTAGCGATTCGTTAATTATAAATGCATGTAATGAATTATGGAAAATTATTTAAACAAATGCATTTGTTTTTCTAGCTGCTTGTTCTTAATGAATGCATTTGAAATTACTCAAATTAATTTTTTAAATCAACAAATAGTTATGAAAGAAATGGAATTTAAAAAAAGAAAATTACTGGTACAAGTACTTATTAAAAGATTGTTTAATTAATTGTATCTGTCTTTCTAGTCATTCGTTTTTTTAAAAAAAAATTTATGTAATTTGTATAATGCAATTATAATCAAGGAATGACGAGGAAGATAGATGCAGTTGTTCGAATATTTTTTTAACAAGTGTATTTGTTGTGCCAGTATATTTGTCTAAGCATTTTGTTTAATAAAACATGCAATAAATTATTTTTTTAGGAAACAAATAACTTGAGGAAGAGATGCTTTTAAAAAAAAGTAATTTCTTGTAAAATTATTGTTGTAGAATTATTGTTGATTAATAAAACATTCAAGTGAAAAAACTGTTTTTACAGTTTTAAAATTGTTTTTTTTTATTAATAAATAATTATTTACGTTCATTTATGCTAATTTTTTTTTATAGTCAATTTGAACGAGTATATATTTCCATAAACTAATACAAAGTAACTTTTTCATTACTAATTTAGATTTATCTATTTTTGTTGTTGCTATTTCAAATTCTAGGATACTTTTTTTTCTACGGTTGGTAAAATCGACTGACCTTGATATTGTCGAATATCCGATATTACTTTTTCAGAATATCGGTTCGATATCGATATCATTTTTTAATATCGAAATATTCGATAATATCGATATCACTGATATCGCACATCCCTAGCCGTGGTCAGGGTTGTTAATGTATAAAACATAATGTTTTAAACTGTGTTTAAAACTATGTTTAAAACATCCTTAGTTTTATCCATTTGTATAAAACGTCGCCATCTAGTGGCAAAATTGGGAACTGCCACCAAAACAAACCTAAATAAATTTGTTGTTATTAATGTTTTTTTTTTAAATATATGATCATCAAATTTGTTCATAAATAAATGATATAAATATTATGTTTATAAATTTTATAAACTTGTTATTATTGATGTTTATTAAATAAACAACAATTGTTTGACAGGTTAGAAGTGTAAGTATAGTCGGTAAGAGAGAAAGTTTGAGCCTACGAGAGATCAGGTGGGTTTTATCCGTTTTATCCTGTTTTAAACGTTTTAAACGTTTTATCCATAAAAAATTGTAAGCAACTCAAAAACCCTCCATTTTAACAACTTTGGCCGTGGTATTCCGGGAAAAAATATCGTAGATCTAAATAGAGGTGCATTCGTTTATTCACCAGGAGAATCAACTATGTACATTGGCGATGGGACAAGAATAAACTAGTTCGCACCCTTAAAGTGGTCACACACGTATATGACCGTCCCATGCCTCCGAAGAGGAAGTTTAAAACCTATCTTTTCTTTTTGCGTCCCGCATACTTCCGGGGAAAAATCTTAGAAAAATCCAGAGCTGGCTACCTGCCGGTAGCTGAGCAAGTTAGTTCCTTGTTTTTTTCCACTGCTTTGCATACACTAACACGGCGCAACGGGAGAATCCAAGTAAACACGGGAACACCCTCGGGAAGGTGTGCTCGTTGTGATGGCTTGTCAATCACCGGTTTGTGGGGAGGCTACAGTCGTTCACTTCCCCGTTAATTATTGTTACGTGCCAGGTTGCTATTTTTATTAAATATTTAAATTTTTATCCTCGATACTATTAAAATAAATTACAATTGATGAAAATAATTAAATAATAAATTGATAATAATAGAAAAACAACATTCTGACATTTAACTATTTTTAATCCTCTTATTTTGCTATTACCTACAGGCTAGCGGGTTAGGAGGGAATGTGATTAGGTTGTAGAAAATAAATGTACCTTGTAGTTTTAAAATCCAATTGTTTTGAGGGCGCGTCAGTCTGGATAGCCGCCGTTGATGGAAGTCAATGGATCAAATACAAGATACAATGAAATATATGAAGAAACACCCCGAATAATTAAGACTAAATAAATTTTCACTTCAATATTTCTCTTTTTTTAAATCTAATTAAGTGTTTTAATTATTTTATTAGATGTTGACAGATTTAAGTATAACACGAGAGTGAGTTCCCTCTTTACAATTATTCTTTTTATATTTTCTTAATTTCTAAAATTTATGAGTGGGACTAATAATTAGCCAATGGCCAGTTATTGTTCCCATGGTAGTCAGCATTATAAAATTATTATAAAATTATTTGTCTTGACTTTAACGGATGTAAAATATTTATTTACAACGTCTTTTTGAATAATTAAAATAGGTCAGCAAAATTAAATGAAAATTATAAAAATGTTATAATAAAAATAATATAATTTTTAAATAAAATAAATAACTAAAATATCGCGTTACATCCGGTAAATTCCAAACTTAAAAATTAATGGTTAAAATTTAAAAAGAAACGTAATCGCAAATGCGAATACGTAACACCTAATAAAAAGATATTTTATGTTTCTATTTTTTGAATAAAAAAAATAAAAATATATATTTTTTATAAGAAAAAAAGTAAATATTTTTTTCTCAGATTATAAATCTAATTTAATTTTGTTTATTTTCAAAATAGAAAAATCCACTATTCAAACTTTAAAAAAAAAAGTTTTTATTACTTTGAATATATAAAAAGTAATTTATTATGTCAAATAAAATCGATCATAGGCTATAGAAATATTCGAACAACAATTATTATTAATAAATAAAAAATAAAACTGCGTTATAGTACCAGGGTAATATAAAAAAGGTAGAAGTTTTCCCTTACTTGAGTTGAAAATGGTCCTCTTAAAAAAGAATTACTATTGGGCCCGTTCAGTAACACCCATGGGCTAGCTAAGAGACCATCCCCTACTAGAGCCCCAGTAGAACACCCCTAGACTGCTTGGAGATCTGCCCCTCTGAGCACCTTTAGACTGCTTAGAGATCCACCCCCGTCGGGGTCGTCTCAAAAAATACGGCCATTATATGGTAACCGCCAATGCCTTCTTGGTGGGTTACATATCCCGCCACAATATATGGTAACCGCCAATGCTTTCTTGGCGGGTTATGTATCCCGTCATTATCCCGTCACAATAATCTCTCCGGATTTTCTCCTGACTTTCTCCGGATTTCTCCGGATTTCTCCAGAAAAAATTTCTTTTATTTTTCGTATGTAAACTCTAATTTCTATTTTTTTTTATTGATTTTTCCATTTTTTTTTGTTTGTTTTTTTTAAGCGAAAATTCTGAAAAATATCCGGAAATATTATGAAAATAGTCTGAAGATTACTCCGTAAATATCTCCAAAAATCTCAGTTACGTAGAAATCCGGAGGAACCTAGAGTAAGTCCGGAAAAATCCGGAGAGAACTTCTACCAGGGTTGTTACTCTTTGGTGATGAGTGTTGAAACGCACTCCTTGTATTTCATTTACGCATTTTTAGAGAAAAATATTTTGTGGCGGGGTATACATACACCAGTGTTTTGTGACGGCATATTGGCGGGTTGTTGGTCGGTTACATAATCTGACAATATTTTGTGGCGGGATGTCAGCGGGATAAATAACCCGTTAAAATTTTGCGGCAGGATTTATAACCCGCCAATATGTTGTTGCGGGATATTGACGGGAAACATAACCCGCTAATGGGTCAATTACGGGATATTGGCGGGATATGGCGGGATATTTTTTCCACCAGGGAACAGCTTTGTTTACTTTTTCATATTCTGCATCTAACAATCTGTGTGAAAGAACATATCGAGATGGTTTTTTAAAAGCTGGTCGTAGTGATATAAAAAAGGATTTCCAATAATAATTATCAAATACTGACAATGGAATATTAGTGGCAATCAATGCTCTGGTAAAAGCAGCTTCAAGGTCTATTTGGTCTTGAGATAACATTTTGTCAAGAAAATGATCTATTTTTTTCTATTTATTTACACTTTTAAAAACATACATTTGTGTCCATGTCTTCGGTGTCAAATCATCTATCACATTGGCACTTGTATTTGTATCAGATGTGTCAATTTGACTAGTTGGTTCACTACTTAAAAATTGTTTGACACTTCCCTAGCGGATGACTTGACACTCTAATGTTGCGCTCAGTCGACAGTGATTTGAGAGCAATTCGACAGCATATATAAAACGTAATTCCCAAGAGCCGAATAAGAGAAATAAGTTAGAAAAATGGAAAATAAATGGAATATTAAAATAACAACAATTTAAACTGACAAAATCTTGACTTTAATATGTTTTATAATATTAAAAAAAGAGTTAAAATAATACATGATAAAGAGGTTAGGTTCACACGATTCGTATATCTACTCCAGTCGAAAAGCAGTTGAGCCTTACAGGATTCATCGGTAATTGACTCGGTCATTATTACCGGAATATTTGGACACTGAATCGACAAGCTTTCGACAGCAAATTGAGAGCTATCTAATTCATTGATTTTTCATTGTTTTTAATTGTTTAAAAATTATAAGACACTTTATTATTGATAGTTTGGATGTTTTTTTTGATAAAATTTATAAAAAAAATATAAACAATTTGTTTAAATAAAAAAAAAAAAAATTTTCAACTTTGAATATACAGTATGCGCGTTGACACTGTCTCGACACCGTTTCGACCGAGAAATTCGGTGTCGAAACGCGGTCGAAAGCCGGTCGAAAGCCTGTCGAAAGCCGGTCGAAAGCCGGTCGAAACGGTGTCGAGACAGTGTCAACGCGCAGCCTATTATAAAAAGGAGAATGAAGCCTCCCTTCCAGACATTTGATTGGCTGTTATTAAACATTGTAAACAAAATAAAAAACCAATAAATTAAACAAAAAATAATTCATTTATTTATCCGTTGCTATGAAAATTTATTTATTTATTTCTTCTGTTTACTCGTTGTTATGTGTATTAATTTGTTTAAAAAATTGTAAAAATTTAGTTCATAGAAGTGATTCATAAAAGTGTCATTAAAAATAAAAAATAATATATAATATATGTATCAACTTGAATTGACGTGAATTTTGTATATTTAAGATTTGCCAAGTTTAGTGTTTGTTCGTTCGACGACACCAAGAGGGTTGGCGGTGTAAATTCAACTTGAATTGACGTGAATTTTGTATATTTAAGATTTGCCAAGTTTAGTGTTTGTTCGTTCGACGACACCAAGAGGGTTGGCGGTGTAAATTCAACTTGAATTGACGTGAATTTTGTATATTTAAGATTTGCCAAGTTTAGTGTTTGTTCGTTCGACGACACCAAGAGGGTTGGCGGTGTAAATTCAACTTGAATTGACGTGAATTTTGTATATTTAAGATTTGCCAAGTTTAGTGTTTGTTCGTTCGACGACACCAAGAGGGTTGGCGGTGTAAATTCAACTTGAATTGACGTGAATTTTGTATATTTTTTTTTTTTTTTTTTTTGAAAAGTATACAAACTGAACATTTGAAAATATGTGATCACCAAATGAACTTTTCTTCAAGTATTAATGAAGGCAACTTAATTATTAATTTAAATATTATATGTTATCCATGTGGACACGATGTTAATATTATTTCATGAATAATATAATAAAAAACATTAATAATTAAACAGTAATTTAATTTTAACATCATCCACATAAAAACATGAAGGCGCGCGAAGCGCGCCAAACGGTCTAGTACAATAATATAATACAATAATAGTATTATATATTATTATATATAATTATATAACACTACATTATATTATTATTATATTATAATAATATAATACTCATGTATATATTAATATATATCTACATGAATGTGCATACATTTATATACATTTATTATGTTTATATGTTGGATTTATTACATTTATATTTTTACTATCGTTATTATAATATTCTGTATAAAGTGATATATATATGGGGAGGGCTTTTTCAATTCACCAAGTTGAGAACCTTCTATCTTGAGAAAATTTCATAGTTAATAATTTCTTTATATATAAGGTTCCAAAAGCCCGTTTAAATTTTTTTAGATTTTTCGCAGCGCAACCTGTCCCTCCCCCTCGATTTTAGTAATTCGTCTCAGGAGGTAAGTGCCATTTTGCCCGTTTTTATTTAGATGAAAAATTTTATGCAGATTCTATGATGAAGTTGATGAACATTTTTCAGAAAATTGGAGTGGGCATTATACGCGAAGTATTTTTTTTTTATTTATTTAAGATTTTGCAAAATTTTAAATTTTCGAATTTTTTAAAATTTAAATATATTTTTTAGACTAAAAAAAAAAAAATCAAAAATAAAATTTGTCTTTCAAAAAAACGATATATCGATTATTTTTCAAAGAAAATCAATTTTTTAACTTTTTGACACGAAAATAATTATTAGTGAATTTTTTAAGTTTTCAAAATGAATAGTCTAAACTTCACTAATAAAGACAAATTTTATTTTTGATTTTTATTTTAACTATAAAGTTTTTTATTTTTTATTTTTTAACTATAAAATTTTCTAAAGATAGAAGGTTCTCAACTTGGTGAATTGAAAAAGCCCTCTCCATATATATATAACATAACACATATAGAGAAATGAAATAAATTAATGTAAAATATTCTTGACTAATTTATTCTAGTATTTAATTCCCTAACATTTTTAATTAATTAATTTATGCAAAATTTAAGCTTTCAAAAGATTGAGATTTTAAAATTAAAGACTTCATATGGAAGACCTCGCGAGCCTGAAGTCTTTTATAGGAAGTCTTTCGAAGACCTCCATGAAAGACCTCGGAAGTTTGTGGTGTTCCATTGAAAGACTTCAGAAGGTCGAAGTCTTTCATTTAAAGACTTTATATTTATGAGTTCGAAAGCCTGAGGTCTTCCATAGAAAGCCTTTGCAAGCCCGAAGACTTCCTAGTTGGACAAATGAAGCGCGTTTTAAGACTTTAAAGGATTTTAAGTTTGTTTAAGACTGAGATATTTCTGTTCGGGCTGGCCAGAGAATCTATTAGTATTTTTTACGTCATCAACTCCATAAACACGATATAGTCTTTTTATTTGTGCATATAAAGAATTATAAAAAGAATGACAGATATACAATTATGCACTATTGTTGAATTAAATTAAATTTTTGTCATTTTTAATCATCAATTTATTAAATTGTTCATTATTATCATCGTCAATTATTTTATCGTTTAAACTATATATTAGAATACTTCTTAATGAATAGGTATAATAATTTATATTATTTTTTTTTTTTTGGCGCATTTTGTTGCAAACATTTTAACCTATCTTTCTACATGCGTAAGCATTAAAAAATAATATCATCAGTAACAATCTTTAATACCATTTTCAGAAAAATAATATTCGGAAACAATTCGGGAAGATAAATATATCAATATTTCTACCATGACCAAGTGGTCTTTCATATTGAGCGACATACCGGAGAGTCGGAGACACGAGTATCTACTCGGTATACCGAATACCGAACAATTCGGTACTTTTTTGGCCAATATATCGGATACGAGTACTTTGACCGGTGGTGACCTCAAAGTGAACTATAATAATTTTTTTTTTTTGTTTTTTTTTTCAATGACGCCATTTCAAATAAACTACGCGCGCTATTTCTAGAGATTTTACGTCAACACATAAGAACAAGCTTTATTTAATAAAAAAAATCTATTTTGGCATAGCAACAAATTGACATTTGACAATATTAATTATATTTATTTTATTAAGGCCAAATAATCAAATAGAAAATAAAAATATAAATGATAACCAATATTAATATTATATTAAATATTAAAAAATATTATAACATTTATTCAATATAAAAGTACTTAAACTTATTTCATAATATAAATTCGATATTAATATAGTGAATGTTTATGCAATATTAAAATTATTATTTAAGTAGTTTCACATAATATTAATACATATTTAATATTTATTAAATATATAAAAATTTATTTATTATGAAAAAATTGGAAATTATTTATGTTTGACCTGACTTCTAATAAATGTTTATATTTGATTTTATTTTTATTACGTGTATTATAATTATTAAGGCTAATTATAATTAATTATGCAATTTTTATACTAATAAATCATAAAAGGATGAAAAATATCTTTCAATGTTTTGTTTTATTTCGCAAAAAATATTAGTTAAATTCTATTTAGTTGAATTTGCATTAAAAAAAATTAAAGTACTCGGTAGTCGATATACCGGTACCCGTATTCACACGGCAAAATAAAATTTACACTTTAGGGTTTTTTTTTCCATTGAGGGCGCTTGAAAAAGTTTGTGTCAGACTTGTGAGCCTCATTTGTAGGATATTATAAAGTTAGGAGATATAGGATTTAAATAAAGGATAATTGAACCACGTGATTAATATTTTAAAAAGTAAGATAAAAAGTATTTATTAATTAATTAAAAACAAATATTTCGAAATCAAATTATTATTACAAAATTACAAATATCGGTTATCTCATTCAGTCTATGTTCATATATCATTCAAGTATTACCCCTCAAGTAACCCGTGACTCTATATACAAACAAAATCTAAGACCCAGAGAACCCCGAACTTTACTCTATCAAATCTTGTTGCTAACTTTAAACTCATTCACTCTTGCACTCTCAGACCCAATATTCCAGAAAAATCTAAAAAACCCAGCACCCAGAATGTTCTAATTTATTTATTTATTCGTCATGTGTCTATTTTATATTTCCGGCCCTTCTAAAAAAATAAAAAAGTAATAAAATTGCATAAAAGTGAAACCCCATATTTTCTATTTTATTTTATAGCTTTTCTTGTATTTTCTTGGTCCCAACGTCTCACGTTCACTAATTCATCCATGCATTCCACTGACCATCCCGGCTAGGCCTGCAGTACACGTGACACACACTCTTTTCCTTTATTTTATTCTTTTATTTTTTATATTTTTATTTTTTACCCTTAAAATATTTTCTACTCTATCTATCTTACTCACACTCATACGAACCACTCATACTTTATTTTCATGCACCCACATATATATATATACATACAATAATGATATCACACTCTCACATCGCATCTTCTTAATCATTATATTTAGCCAAATGAAAGAGAGCTGATTTTTTCCCGATCGAATTTGAAATTTTTCAATTTTTTTTATAATATTGTGTGCAATACATATGTTTTTCTACTTTTAATTGAATGTTTATCGTATATAATGTATACTATCCTCCTATTATAAAAAGTTCACTTGACCGCATTTTATTCGTAATCTAATTTGTTTAAATTTTTAGGCATTTGTTTATAATTAATATTTCTCTCTCACACTAACACGTTACTATGGTGTTGTTTATACGTTTCATTTTTTTTTTTGGCAGTTGAGAGATGACTTGATTGTAGTTGTGTCATAGCCGTGAAGTCTATATATTGAATAAAATAATAATAATAATATTAATATAATGTTGAATATATATAAAAATAAATAAAAGTGTGTGATTATTATCATAAATAATAAGTTAGCATAAATTATTTTTTATACATGATTTACAAACAAATTTGTAAAAACAAAAATATTTTTCAAATTTGTTTAGTTGCTACGTTGTTGCTACGTGTACAAAAATTAAAAGAAATAACTTGTTTTAGTTGGGTCGCTGCTGTTGAAAGTGAAGATTTATATAAAATCAAAAATAAAATAAAAGTGTGTGATTATTTTCATAAATTGAAAGTGAAGGTTATAATAGGATATATATTAATAACAATTCATATAATAAAAGTGTGATTATCCTAATATAAATGATAAACGTCAGTATAATTTATAATTTATAATTTATAATTTATAATTGAGGGTCCGGATGCAATAACCGGCCGCACGCTCGATCTATCATGCACCTATGCACCACTCTGTTACATGCGTATAGTTCTTTTCTGTCTCATTACTTTGGGAGAAGGGGATAAAGAATTCCTCAGCTTCTCTTACTCTTTTTTCAAATTAAAAAGGAAAGAGGAAAACTGACGATAAGGCTAGGTAAAATTGATCGGGCCACATCGGAAAATAAGAATAATAATAATAATAATAGAAATAATGTGTACACCAAAAAGCAACATTATATATGCATGTATATAAACAAGTAGATATGTAATGTTGCTTTTTGGTGTACACATTATTATTATTAATATTATTATTATTATTATTATTCTTATTTTTCGATGTGGCCCGATCAATTTTACCTAGGAGAAGCTGAGCAATTCCTTATCCCCTTCTCCCAAAGTAACATTCGCAGGTCTCATTGTATAATTTATAATTTATAATTTACAAAAACAAATAAAAAGTTGTTATAAAATATTTTTTTAGATTTGTTTGGTTGCTACGTGGTTGTTATACGGAAAAATGTCATACGAATTCACATCTGATGAAGAAATTTCGGAGTTTCGAACCGGTGATAAATATGTGTTAGTATATTTTAATATTAAAATTAGTATATTATTTTATTTTCCTATTATAAAA